>VVHJ01020497.1:3080-21088 GCA_015107715.1 Tylochromis polylepis
TGTTTCCAGTGAAAAAAAAAAAATGAAAAAAAAAAGAACCTTCATTGTCCACAGAGTATCATGTGCTTTGCTATCATTTTTGAGAGTGAGCTATAATTTTTATTATTACACCTATTTGAGGGTTATGGGAGGATTGATTCTCACCCTGCTATATTAGAGCTTGCAAACAATACCAAAAACTTGCTCATCTGCCCCCTCCCTCGCCTCTGGAACATGCGTTTTGTTCCAGTGTTGTCATCCAACTACTTCACCAGACTTCCTGCTGCAATTTCAGCATTAACGCATCATCTAAACACCTCCATAATATTTTCTCCAACCCTGAGAACGCTTTCTAAATTTTAGTTTTTCTTGAGAAGAGCCAAGTGCACAGATGAACTCCGTTAAAAATCTGGCATGCCAAGGAAGAGCTTACTTTGATCTATAAAGCATCAAATGCTCGCATTCAGGACAATATGGATTGTGTTTTTGTAATTTGGTACATGTGACTGCATGCAAGGAGCTTTACAGCTTTGTTTTCATGTTTATCCATAATGATGAGCAGCTCTATATTGCCACAGCAGAAAGGTAAAATTACAGTAGGTGTAACCATAATGGGGAAAACACAGGCACAACAAAAGCAGGTCAGCTCCCACGATCAGTGCAGCATATAGTGTGACACTTAATATTCAATGTTCAGTCATATTTCATAAACCCCAAAAGAGATTTTCAGGGAAAGCTAATCCAGATTATGTCTTAAACTGTACAAGATTTACATGTAAACTACAGCAGGCCAGACAGCCAGGTTAATAACTTCACCCCCAACAGTACTTAAACTACTCACATGTGCCAAATTAACAGCAATAGCTGATCAGGACATTACTCAAAGCAATCTGTGTGTCTCAGTCTCCATATTCACTGAATATACAAGAGCTCCTATAAGCTGCATGTGCCAACAACAAGTACTTAGCTTTCAGAAGACGGTAGTGAGCAGAGATTAACTGCAGTACAGATCAGGAAGGAGGAAAAAAACTTCTTTCTCGGGCCTTAAATGCCAAGGAAAAGGAGGGGGGACGCTTTGATGTTTACCAGCTAAAGTTGAGAGGTTTTCGTGTGTCAGCTGACGGCGGAGCTGCTGCGAGTTTGCGGTCGCTTAAACTCACCTCACAGGTTAAGTCCGTGACAACAACACGCTGTCATAATGTGGCTCGGTGCGAGAGGCTGGAGCTGATCCGATGATGACTCCTGCGTTTGACAAATATGTCTGAAACTGTAACCGCGCCGCGATTAACCCAAAGTTGACGGCGCGGTAGGCTGAGCTGTTCCGCCTCACAGGTGCCTCCCCTTTTTTTCCCCCCCTTCTCCTCTCCCTCCCTCTCCTCTCATCCGCCCCTGGCGAGCATTTCCTCACATTTTACTCCTCACAGCACAGATCACGAATGCCACGATTTTTCTTCTCCTCCACTCCGCAGGAACAACCACAGAAACCGGACGCGGCGCAGTCGACGTCAGCTCGGCATGTGTGTGTGTGTTTGCGTGTAAAGGCGAGAGGTCTCCCCCTTTTACAAGCAGACACCCACAAACTGACAGGATAACAAAATAACATCAACACGTCGTCCGGTTCTGCCCTGTGTCACGGACCCGGTGGTCCTTACACCGAGGGCTCGGTAAACTTGGCAGCCCAAACAAGTAACGACACAAGCTAAAGCAGACGGGAAACTTACCGACGGTTCAACTTACCAGCTGCCGTTTACATCCTGTTCCACAAGGCTTGTTGCTGTCTCACACCGCGGTATTAGAGCCGACGAGGACGCGACGAAACCGCAAAAAAACTGATAACAGCGAACTGCTGGTTATAAATAGTCATGATAACCCTCCGGTGTGTGGCTGAGTGGTCCGTACAAGCCCCAGGAAATACGTCACGGCCGTGAATGTAGCGGAGACGTTAGAGGAAAACTACCAAGCAGCGGCGCTGCTACAGCCCCACCTGCCGACCACAGGCGGCATCGCACCCTCCTGCTGACACCGAGGCTGTGTCCGGCAGCTGCCAAACACGCTATTGATTCCTAGAGGGGTCATTTATTATAGTGAAAAACACGCAGTGGATGCCAATCTGTTACGTGTGTGTGACTGTATGCCAATAAAGCTTACTGTAGTTGAGAAAACTGCTTTTGGGCCTATTAATTTACCAGCTTCCTTAACATTTAAACGGGTCGGTAAAAAACAACTAAAGAAAAAAACATGCATTTATGTCACAGTGCAGTTTATGACCTCTTGGCATATGTGAAAAATAACCTACATGTTATCTGAAACAGGTTTAATGCGTTTTAAAAAGCACATTTGCAGCATCTGGGCCAAGCCTGATGGCTACAATTTCCTTATTTATAGTTTTCTCCACACAAACTCTAATGGGTTTTTTTGTTGTTGTTTTTAATCTCCCTATACTGTCTTGTTATTTTCTCTGTGCCCTGAACACACAACTGATTATAGTAGATAGTTGCCCCTCCCAGAGTCTGGTCCTGTCCAAGGTCTCTTCCTGTTGAAAGGGAGTTTTTCCTTCCCGCTCTCACAAGGGCTATCTCATACAGCGTCGTTGGATTATCGTGTTTTTCTCCCAATTACCTTCCAGTGTAAAGCACCTTGAAGCAACTTGATTCTGTTTAACTTCTTCACTATCAATCCCTTTGATGTATACCAGTATAGTAAATTTACATTTACACAAAATCTCAAAGCACACCTGGGTTTGCCTCAAAGCATGCAAATGACTGGCTTAGACCAAGGCGGACCCCTATCGCCTCACCGTGGGAGAGTCTCCATGTGCCTTTGAGGTAGCCCGGCTTCCCCCCACAGTGCAAAGATATGCATGCTGGGTTAACTGGTGATTCTAAATTGGCTGTAGGTGTGAATGTGAGTGTGAGTGGTTGTCTGTCTCTGTGGGTTAGCCTTGGGACAGACTGGCGACTTGGCTAGGGATTACGCCACATCTCCTCCCATGATAGCTGGGGTAGGCTCCAACCTAACCCTGAATTAGATAAGTGGAAGTAAATGGATGAATAGAAAACTCATATGTAAATAAAACTGACTGGTCCCTGACTTTCTGTGTCAGATTTAACCCGACTGTAATTACATGCATGCACCATGTGGGCTGCCCCTGAAGCCAGCGCCTGGTTCCCTTCCATATGGGGACGAACTCAGCACCAAAGTTGCATGTCATTAATTTATCTCTCTCACTTCATTTTCTGTCAACTGTCTAATGGACCGTTCTAATAAATTAACACAATATCACAAAAATAATGGGAAAAAATTAACATAATATCAAGAAAAATGATTAACTATTTTTCAGATAATACAGAAACCAGTTTAGTAAACAACCTCCAGCATAAAGCAGGATTTTAAACCTACTCAAGGTCCCGTTTCTTAAATCAGAAACCAAATGATAAGCAGTGAACTTGGGGCTCTAGGTTCAGTTTCTCACTTGCCTCTTTCTTTCAGCTTCCTTCAATATTTTAGTGAGGCCACCTGCAACAGTCTATGGAGCAAACACTTCAAATGCTATTGCATTCATCAAATGTTAAACTGTTGCATAGTTTAAACTATTCAAAGGTACCTCAGCTTAAACCTGTTTCCTTGACTACCCATTTTCCTTGAGTGCTTATTCAGCTCACTGGGGGCCTATCACAGCTGACTCAGGGCAAAAAGAGGGGTAAAACCCAGAGTGATCACCATATCATCACAGGTAACACAGACACTCACACTTCACATTCACACCCACTCCTAAAAGTTGACACATTGAAGTGAATATTCATACAATTTGTAGTTTTAGGTTTTAAAGTCTCAAATCATGACAGCTAAAAGGATGTAGCAATGGCTAACTGAGGCTACATTTCTTAATTACTGACTTACTGAAAGTGATCAGTTCAGTAATACCATAAAAAAAACCAAAAGTTTTCATTTTTATCCCTTATTTCTTTTTTGATTTATTTCTTTTTGTTGATAAGTTAAAACAATAACATATTCTGCACATTTTAGAATATTTGTTTGTTTGTTTGTTTGTTTGTTGTTTAGAGAAATTAAAGAATTTGAGTTTGTCTTGCAAACATTATACAAGATTCATAAATGACGTGATTCCATTGTTGTCCAAAGACAGTGAGCTGAGCACACTCAAAGGCCATATCCGGCTGTACTGAAGGATTCTTCCATCAAATATGCAGCATTTCATAAAATGAAATGAAATCCTGCTGGAGGGGGGGAATCTTTTAAGCGCACTGAAAGCTCTATTTCCACTGACACAGTGCTGGTGTTATAGTGTGCAGTTGTGCCTTGCTACCTTTTGAGAAGCAGCCAGCATTCTGACAGGATTGAGAATCTATTATTATGCAGCTTTAGTCAGGGTAATTGATATGGGAAGAGCATCATGGTGAGCAGAGTCTGTGGGCTTCATCTCTGTCGTGGTCCCTGTGATTTCCACTTCACGTGCCTTCTGTGTCCCACTTTCTTTGTCATCATGTTTAGTTTCAGTCTTAATTCTCAGTGTTAGCTATTAGCATTTTTGGTGACAGCCTCTTTTACTTTGAAGGTTAGTTATCTTATGTGTCTTATTTTTTGGCTTTGCTTCCTGCTTTTATTCATTTGCCTTCATGTGATTGTCTGCCCCACCCTCATTAGTTTAACCTGTGTTTAATTGCCACCACCAATCAACCACTTTGTAATGTATACCTCTATTTTAATGCAAATCTTTAATCAGCCAATCACTTGGCACCAACTGAAAAGGCATATAGACATGGTCGAAGTGAAACTGAAACTGAGCATCAGAATGAGGAAGAAAGCTTTGAATGTGGCATGGTTGTTGGTGTCAGACAGGGTCGTCTGAGTATTTCAGAAACTGCTGATCTACTGGAATTTTCCCCCACACAAAATATCCAGCAGATCAGCAGTTCTTTGGGTGAAAAGGCCTTGTTGATGTAAGAGGTCAGAGGTCAGACTGCTTTGAGCTGATAGGAAGGCAACAGTAAAGCTTGATTTTGACTTCTGTGGGAAATCTACATCCTAATTTATGTAGTAACCGAAAAACTCCTTTTACCCCTACATGCAACCTTCCACGCCATTCAGGCTGTTGTGGTATGTGTTGACCCAACGTGTAGCTACATTTCTTGGGAGGTGCACATCAGGTTACATAGAAGGATGCGGTGTAGGGTTAAAATGGAGTTCCAGTTATGGCCTAAGTTATGACGTAGATCTGACACAGACGTATAATTCATGTGTAACTCAAATGGGTGCAGAAGAGCACACATTGGTTTCAGCAGCAGAAGACCACACCACATGCCAATCAGCTAAGAAGTGAAAACTAAGACTGCAAATTTACACCGGCTCACTGAAAATGGACAATAAAAGATTTGAAAAACATTGCCAAGTACAATGAGGATTGATTTCTGCTGCAATATTCAGATGGTAGGGTCAGAATTTGGAGTAAAAAGCATGAACGCATTGAACCATTCTGCCTTGTGTCAACCATTCAGGTTGCTGGTGGCACTGTAATGGTGTGGTGGATATTTTCTTGGCTCACTATAGGTCCCTTAGTTCCAACTGAGCATTGTTTAAACACCACAGGCTCGCCACTTTATAACCACAGTGTATCCATCTTTTAATGGCTGCTTTGGGCCATGTCACAAAGCTCAAATCATCTCAAACTGCTTTCTTGAACATTGCAATGAGTTCACTGTACTCGAATGGCCCCCACAGTGACCAGATCTCAATCCAGTAGAGCACCTTTAGGATGTGATGAAACAGGAGATTCAGATCAGGGATGTGCAGCCAACAGATCTGCAGCAATTCCAACCCAGTACCAGCAAAGAGAGCCTAATAAAATGTCTGATGAGTGTATAGACCACGGTGTATTAATGTAATAAAATATCTCAAATTTCTGAAAGTCTTATCCTCTGTCAAACATTAATTATTGCAGTGAGATTGTTCTAACAAAAGAACATTACATACAAAACACCTACATAAACTCATTTATATTCTGCCAAGCTGATAACCCACGTAAGAGAGAAACATGTGCAGCCAAGCACAATCAAGGGCGATGCAATTTAAAGGACCGGCACACAGACAAAACAGAACAGTTCAAATTATTTATTTGAAGTACAAATATGATGATACCAGGTCAAAGGGACAATTAAATCTTCTTCCAGTCTTTTAAATGAGTTGCCACAAGAAAAGCAAAGCCAGTGAGCAGAAAGTGAGGATGTCTTTGTTCAGGGCTGCTGGAGCCAAGTTTCTCCCTGTGGAAGAAGGAGAACACAGAATACATCATGTGCAAACATACAAATCTTATTCAGTACTTATCAGAAACAAGTATCATGCAGAGTGGCTTTAGCAGACTAAATATGGGGGAGGTTATCAATTGTATTGTATCTAAAGACACCCGCCTCTCAGCTCCAGCAGAACATCTCCTTCATATTGAGCTAATCCAACAGCATGTCTCTGTTCCTTGTCCAGCTCTGCCCACTGCTCCTCAGTGACAGCCCACGCCTGCTCCACACTCAACCATGACAACTGAACTGCACTAAACACCACCTGTCAGGCGCACACCCAACACAAAAAAAATATTTTTCATTTCCAGGAATGCAGACATTACATGGCATCAGGTTTCCTTTGATTTTACATTTCTCAGATGTTTTCAGAGTCGCACAGTTTTATGCCAAGTTCAGTAACTTGTATAAAAAAACGTTACAGTATGCGTAGTACAGCATAAAACTATCCTATGCTGTTTATTTGTCCCATTAAAAATCACAGACAAACCCTTTTGAGGCTCACTGCAAGTTAGTGCATTATTTATAATATTTACTTATTTAATATTCATTTGGTTAAAATCACAAGTTTAAAAAAATGTTTTTCATCATTTTCAGACAACCACAGAGCTGCTAAATTTCACAATAAAAGAGAATGACTGAATATGTAGTCGTGTGAAAAAGGGAGAACTCTTGGCTATGCATGTCATTAAAATGGTTGTCTCAGATACACAGCTGTATCCGGCTGTAAGCAAGGAAATCGCTGCCCACCTGCTCTGCAGACCTTCTGTTTGCAGGGAGCACTCAATCAGAAGAGAGCTGACTTAAAGGGAAATGACCTAAGACTGCTTACTTCACCAAGGGCCAGAATAAAAAAATAAGGATTATTTTAATCTGTGAATCATGCAAAGCTACTCTACTGGAATCTAAGAATAAAATTATGCAGCTAAATTCGGCATAAGAGATTCCCTTAAAAACAAGTGATGAAACTCACTGCCATCTTTTTTGGTGATATCAGGGCGATAGCTTCAGGCGTGATTCCCCCGACTTGTTCTTGTAGCAGGGCTGACAGCACCATGTCTGGCAGGCCCACTGGACAAAGCGAGAGAGAGAAAGAGGCGCTGTAAGTGAGATAATTAATGTTTCTCATGTCACATCACAGGAGGAGTGAAGAAAAACATTTCCTCTTACTTCCGAGTCTGTACCCTCAGGGATACTTTTAATTGTACCTATCCATCCAAGAGCTGTCATTTCCTCTTTAAAAAGAAACAATTTTAAAAAAGTTAATCAAAAAGAGTTTACACCCAAGGGAGATTATGCTCTACTATACCTGCCAATGTCCCAATTTCAGTGAAAACTTCTGGTCCCCAAGTACTAACTGGACCAAAGGCCTGTGGTCTGGACAAACAGCTTGTCAATGCCTCCATCTGCTGCTCTGTGCATGGCAGGGATGTCTCCCGCAGGAACACAACAGCCATACTGCAGTTTGAGGGAAAAGATTCAAGATTTTATTCCTCCTCTGAGGATAGAAAACATTTTCACTGGGTTTGTTTTGCTCAGAATCGTGCTCCCGCCTGCTGTTATTTAGCATCTGTTAGCAGGTTCCTGTGATATCAGCTCCTTTATTCATAAAACCACAAGCAGATAGTTTTGTGTTGCAGCAGGAGGGAGTTTCATTATGAGCTCTTACTTTGACAGATTGTGAGATTAGCATTATTTGACAGATGTTTTTTTTTCCATCATGTCAAACTTAGCTGATAGCTATGTTTGACATCTGCCAGTTTGTGATTGTTCCCTTGCATATGCTGGATAATTTGTTTGTAAAGTTGGATCGCTGCATTTCCGCCTTCTTACTTTTACATGTTTCTGTTATAGCTAGAGCTAGAGCTAAGTGCATGTAGGAAGTGTGGGTAGGCAATTTATGTGACTGACCTGAGGTTGTAGGGGTTCAGTTTTTTTATCTCAGAGGGATGCAGACCACAGATCAGATGGCCAAACACTGCCAGATCAACAAATGTTAACTGCTCCACTTTCAGTTTGCGTTTCCGCAGCACATTCAAAATCACTGCTCTCATCTGAAAAGTCAGACAGGAATCACAAATTTTCATATTAATGTACTCAAGGTGTGATTCTGCAATTTATTTTGGTAAATTTGGGGGTCAAATTAAAAGGAAAAGCCTTCAGCAATACAGTCAGTGAATCTTATGCTTCGGGTATGCTGGCATGGTCTGAGTACACTTGGTCCTGAGTGACTGTCTTTATCCCATAATGAAATAAATGATCCTGGTGGCAGACACTAAATCGTTTGAAGACTATGGAAAGGATGTGAATCAAGCTATAGAGTCCAGATTCTCTAGAGCTCAACCCATTTGTATCCCTATGGGAGATTTGGACATTATTTTCAAACGTTAAAAAACACAGAAGAATCCGGTTCAAATCCTTCTTTAAAAATCCACAGGCTTATAGATTCAGTGCCAACAGTTTAGGCTGATTTTACTTTAATTTGTCATCCATGCGTTTTAGAGAATAAATTAATAAATAATTGTAAAAAATAGCTCACCTTTTTAGAGCTCCAGTCCGTCAGTGTGCCCAGATGTGCCAAAACACCTGGATTAGAGAGGTTAGTGTCTTGCAGGTCCTTGTCTCGCATTGCAGTCACCAGTGAGCCAAGCTCCAGCACCTGATCTTCACTCAGCCCTCTCACTGGACTCAACAACTGGATTAAATGAATTTTTTTTAGCAAAGACACAACAGTCTAGATATTGTTTTTTTGTTTTTTGTTTTTTTGTTTAAATTTTATCAACATCTCACAAATATTTTAATGCTTTAGCACCTCTTGAAGATTTTTGATCACATTTCTTTGAACATATATTACAACCACTTCTGTTTTAGATCCACCTCATGGGGTCAAAATCTAAATTGGAAGGAGAGACAGAAGAGCCCTTCTCCGACAGACCCTGAAGCAATCTTAAGGGATGATACATACAGAGAAATATAAAGAGGAGGAGAACTTTGAGTGCCGTGGGGGATGTTCCTGTAAGTGGAGTTTAACTGACCTGTCTGAGTTTCACCCACAGTGACCGGCGCTGCTCTGAGCTCAGCGAAGAATCCTGACCAAACACCTCTACGCACTGTTTCAGCTCTTCCTGTGACATTCGGCTGAGCTGAGTGGATGTCCAAGCTGAAGGATATGTCCCTCTAATGTCTGCACAGCTTGGAACAGGCACTGCTCAACAAAAACCAACCAAAAAAAACCCCCACATGTGGATTCAGTGAAAAGATGCTAAAAGGTGGCACTTATATGTGCTAGTTAACAGAGCTATGTAAAATGCATTAAACAAAGTATGCACTTAAAGAAACATTTACTGAACTTTTTGCCCTCCGGCTCCGTTCTTTCACAATGCCCCGAATGAGGCTCTGAGTCTGCTGTCTCTGGCGATGCTGGTCAATACACTGGGTAATGCACACACCACCAATAATGCTGTCTTCCCAGCGCCTTTGACCCACCAGGACTTGCTCCACCATATCTTTATTCAGCACTGACTGTACAGCAGAAACAGTTATTATGAATTCCTGCAGGTCAAGATGTCTCCAAGAAAACCAGTGAAAGTAAAATAAATGTAGTTTTGAATGATTTTTGCTGCTTACCAGTGGTATGGAGTTAATCTGCTTAACTGAGAGAGCAAACACCAGTCGGCCCAAATGTTCTACATCTCCAATTTGCCACTTGGATGGCTCCCTGGAAAACAGGAATAGGTATTCACTACTGCTGCTTAAGGTGGGAAATCTCTTATTGTCCTGGGTTGTGGAGCTGAGGTTTTATTAGTTCTTTGAAATTTAGGAGTTATGTTTATTGTCTGGGTTTTGATTTCCATTCTTTCTTCAGGGTTTCTGGTTCTTAGTGATGTGTCTGTTCCTCTTATGTTCTGGGTATGTTTTCTGTTAGTATTTAGAGTTATTTTGTTCTTTTAGAGTTATTCTGTAATGTTCCTGTCTCTGCACCTATCCAGTTTCAGTTATTATTTCTTACTTCCTGTATTATTTTGTAAGTCACTCTTCCCCTGCACTTTAATCATAATTTGGTTCATCTACATGTTGTTTCTCCAGCTGTGTCTCCAGCCCTCAGTGTGTGTTTGAGTATATATAGTCCTGTCATTCCTTTGTTCTTCATCTCAGTGTCTTTTTAGCCAGTTATCAAGCCCTGTGTGTTTCTCTTTGTGTCTTTGTGGATTTTGTATTGCTTTGTGGGACTTTTACACCCAGCCTCATTAAACGGCTGACAGTTGTTAAATCTTGCTTGTCTCCTGAGTTTACATTTGGGTCCTAATCCTCCAAATTGTGACAATCTACGTGTTAGTGCAGGAGCAGTGCTGGAATTTCCCAAATGGGCTTGTATTTTACACCATTATTCTACTCTCCACAAATGGATGTGGATTTGGTCTGAAATACAAAGTTCACAGGTCAGTGTAAGAACTGCAGACAATTAGTACGTTTTACTGTATTTTGGACCAAAAAGCTTTGTTTTGCAAATTGTTAAAAGTCTCATAATGAGACCACTTGTCCAAACTCTTAATTTCATTTGACTCAAAATAGTCATTAGTTTGACAGCCTTCCACCTGATGAAGAAAGAAAAGAACTGCATTTAATCATTAGTTATTATTTGTCTCTGTTTCTCTTCCACAGTGTGTCTTTCATCTTGTCCCCCTCCCCTCATCCCCAGCCATGCGTAACAGATGGCTGCACTTCCCTGAGCCTGGTTCTGCTGGAGGTGTCTTCCTGTTAAAAGGGAGTTTTTCCTTCCTGCTGTCACCATGCGCTTGCTTAGAGGGGGTCATCTCATTGTTGAGGTTTTTCTCTGTATTACTGTAGAGTCTCTACCTTACAATATAACGCCACTTCAGGCGACTCTCATTGTGATTTAGTGCTCTATGAATGAAACTGAATTGAACTGGAGGTGGTATTTTGTTACAGGTTATTATTGTATGTACTGGTTTCAGGCTCACTTGAGATCAGTTGGGGCTAAAATGTACAAAAATGATTCAGACAACCCAGCTGGTACATTATTTTGTGTGTGAAATTTCAGATTTGCTACAGCACAGGACAGCAGCACTGTTTCAGTCCAGATTGAACTATCACATAAATTGCACTGATGTGATGTACAGACAGATATTTATGAGACTAGAGCCCAGTTACTTGTGATAGGATAGGAGAAGAGAAAAGATGGAATGAAACTAAAAGAGAGTATGCTGATGCTGCAGTTGTGACCTTTATGTCAGTATATTTCAACTTCCATAAGATATGATTAAAAAAATGATGGGGTGGGCTTGATTTCTTTACACATATTTTTACAGGCTTACATTTCATGACTTCCACAGTCATGTTTGTTATATGCATTTAAGTTTTTCATGGTGTAACCTCAGCACAAATTTTTTTTTCTAATTAAATCATTTTTCAGTGCTTCTGCTGCTTGTGTGTATGAATCCGAAGTTATAATAATAACAATATTTTAATTCTTATCTTGATATAATATTAGCCAAGAGGTGTCAAAACCTCCTGCACATGTGATGCTTTACCCAAACAGGTCTTTCTGGGTGAGCAGAGCGCTGATATCTCTCAGAGCCTCTTTAGGAAGGCAGAAATTTCTCATCTCCTCCAGCCGCAGAGCCACTGCACGTCTGTCCACCAGAGCCAAACTGTCCCTGTCTAAGAAAGGCAGCAAAGGTCCGAGGATATCCAGAACGGTGCCATCAATCTGCTCCTCAGACAGAGAAGAGCCCTGCGGAGCACCGCATAGAGAGAGAGGTCCTGGATTACCAGGATTTCACACTGAAAAGATTTCACGTGTATGAAAAGCTGCTGAGAGGATAATGCAGGTTATGTTCTGAAGCACTTTCTCCATCTGTTTTTCTCTAAATACTATAACTGCCTGCTTGAAAAGCCTGAACCAACAAATGTTCTTTCTGCAAAATTAATGAGTTAAAACAAATCAAATACGTGACTCACAAACACTGACTGAAGCCCTGATTTAACTCATCAAGAAAACATTCTTCTGGTTTCCATTTTGCTCTGAATTCTCATTTATCATTTTATTACCCTGGGAATTTGCAGAATTTTGTATTTGAGCTTGATAAAGTTTACTTCCTACAGCAACAGCAAGTCTAAAACTTGCTAAAACATGTGCTAACTTGTGCCATCTTGCATGATTAGCTGTTATTTTGGGTGTTTTACCAGCTCAGTTAAGGCCTTCTCAGCTAAATTGGTCTGTTTATAATGTGGCAGTCTGAGAAAATCAGCAAACTGTGCTTGAACATGGTCCAAAATGGCTCTGAGGGATGCATTAGAGAGTCTCTCTATCATGGTCACCCTGGAAAAGAGCAGAGCATGGGTGTAAATGTAGTCACCCTAAAGAAACAGTAAAACATTTATTCAGAAAAAAGAGTAAAATACAAATGTAAGGAGGTGATATTTACGGCAATGTTGCAGAAAATGCAGAACTCAAAATACTGAGGTCGAGTTTAGGTTGTCTTCTCAGTTCCTCTATGATACATTTTCGCTGGTGGCACATCTGAACTTGTTAGTATAGAAAAAAAAAAGCATTTTCATGGAAACATACATTTTTATGTCTCACATTCCTCACCAGAGCAGGTCTTATGCCTCCAGGCAGCTCACTAACAAACTGAAGGAGCTCTACAAAATCTGTATCATTGGTCCAGAGCTTCAGAAAGTCACAGCTCATTCCACCAGCGATATGACCCAGATCTCTATGAGTGAGAAAGCAGTCATTATTTGGACTATCTTCTAAGAAGGTGTCTGACTGAAAATGAGATTTCAGCTGTTTCTGTTGTGTTTTTAATTTGGTTTGCAATCAAAATATTAAATGAATTATTAAATCAGTGCTTTGGCAGGGGTGAAACCTACCTTACTGACTTGCTGGTAATGTTTAGAAACTCATGGATCTTACTGAATAGAAACTGAGCCTGTAAAGAAAAGGAACAGCATGAGTTAGCATTCTGGCTGTGCTTTTCTTTAAAATAAAGAAAGAAACTCAAATCAGCTTCCAGATATTACAATAAAGGAAGTTTTTTTTTAGGCCTAACAGCTGGAAATTAAAATCGATTACCTAAACCATGACAAACATTTGGTCCCTTATAGAATTTAGTATTGCCATTTGTCAGACTAACAATACCCTCGTGGTGTCTGTGGTCAGTCCTACAGCCATCCATATTAGCATTTAACGTGTACAGACAGATATGTCATCACCTATAAAAAGTGAAATCTCACTCCTTGTCAAAATCCTTTTGAAATATAATTATTCATCTGCTCTACCTTGGGTTTCACACTTCACAGGTTTTATTCAGTTATTTATTTATTTTGTAGATGACATTTTTAGGATGCATAAATGTTTAGTACAGAGCAAGCTTTTTTCTCTGTTTTCCCACACTGTTTAAAATTTTTTATAGTTCTTGAACTATAAAAAATCCTGGGTATTTCCAACAAACCCATTTAACAGATTGATTAATATGAGGTTAGCCACTTTAGAGACCTCTTGAAATGAGCACAACACACAGACACACTCATAATATTTATCTGTCTGCGTTATTTCTCATTATTACACATAACATAATTTATGGACATCTACAGTTTGACTTCTTTACATGTGTGGATTAGATGAGTTGTTACAGACATGTCTGAAAATGTCATATCAATAGCACCTCTAGAAATATACTTACTTAGAAAATTGGTGTTCAATTTTTATTTTAGCCACTGTATATGCACGCACACTGGTTGGAGGATATTTATCAGCATACACTGGTTGATCAGAGATATTATATGTATATGTGGGTATATGAAAATTTTTATTTATAGAATATATTGCAGGTTAATTCAGAAATAGTGTCATCACATTGTCTAACCAGAAACGTGAGTTCAGCTCAGTTCCACACCATTCTATCATTATATTCCGTGTAGTACGTCATAATGTGAGGAAAGTGAATATGACACTCAGTCCTTCACAATAGTTTCCCCCTTTATGTGAGACTGATTAATATGAGCGCAGCTGCTCTGCCTGCTGTTGATGGTATTTTTCTCCCCTACAGCTAAGTGCAAGTGTAAACATGGCAAAATAAAAGAGAAATTACACTTCCAGTGTAGCTTAGAGGAAATGTGAATAGGAGCAAATAGCCAGCAGTAGGTGTAGAAAAGGCAGGAATTTATCACTGTAGATTCACTTAATCTGTAGAGCGATCCTCATAACAGACCAGCATAACAACAACCACCTCTCTGCTGGCATCAGCCCCAGAAATCATAAATGTCTCTATACTATATATATATACAGCAGTATTAGTTTTAGGTGAATTTTAAGATCACTTTGACAAGTGTTTAATTTATAATGCGCATATAAACATTTAGTACTGTTTTTTAAGCGGAAATTTAAGGTTTTACACTAAGCCGATGATCAGTCCGATTACTGCACATGTCAGAGAAGATAATGAGAGAAAGGGAACAATCTTCATTGGTTTGACTGAGGTCTTATTAGGCTGAGAACAGGTGGTGAAAGCAGGCTAAAACAATTTTGGCTGTGACAAAACCCCTTTAAGGTAGCCAATTATTAATTTATGCTATACTCCTCCACATCATTGTACAACATCCAAACTAATTAGCTTGATGGCAGTTGATGTGAATGGAGTATTAATATCCTGAAAGGGCCTTCTGAAGCATATCCTATGAGCTGCAGATTAACGGGGGTGAAAACTGAAGCTGCTAACATTTTCTGCTTTTGTAAAAGAACTATTGTTGTCATATGAATGTGATGTTAAACAGCACGCAAAAAAGGGATTAAAGTAAAAAAGGTGCACCTGATGTGGCGACCAGTCTGTGTCTCTGTACACGCTGATGCCTCTCGAAATGATTTCACCACTTGTGGTCTGCATCAGCTCCCTCAGAGGGACAAATGGTAAAAGACAGTTCAGCTGCAGAGTGGTGTTCTTCATGTCTCTGTGCAGAGCCTGCTGACACAGAACCGTGAATTTATGCTTTATTGAATCTAATTTGTCAAAACTTGCTCAAATGTCTTTTCTACTCAATGCGGCACCAGAGGGGAAATGATAAACCATAAGATTAGAAAAGTTAGAAGAAGCAGCGGAGAAGAAACAAAGCTCCGTCACCTCCTGCAGTGCATTGTATAGCATGGCTGTATGGCCAGGCTTAAGCTCAGTTAGCAATGTTCTCCAGCACTGGCAGTGGACAGCTTCACTGGTCTCAGCCCACTGGAGGTCTCTGAGCACAGCAGGGGAGAGACCGGAGTGTAACGGCTTCAGTTGGCACAGTTTTTCCATGGTGAGCTGGCGGGAGAAGAGAAACTCCGGGGTGAGAGTGCAGCTGGATGAAATTCAGCACAAATATTTTTAAAATGTCCGCTTACGTTGGTGTCCTTCGAAATCTTGGATAACATTTTAAATGCCTGCAAAGAGCATTAAAAAATAAGTCTGCCAACAAAACACCCACATTTTAAGAAAGTTCACACAGGCCACATATTTCATCTCCGGTTATTCCCTACTTTTCATTAGTTATATGCAAATCAACAGTAGACTTACATTCATGCCAAAAATCCCCGGTATTACATATTTCAGTCAAGGTTAGCATTTCATTTCTGTGAAAAGGGGAGTCCACTGCTACGTGTTTCACATCATCTTATAAAAACGACTAGAAGTTGTCCTGACAAATCGGAAACTTTTGTGGAAATGCAACTCAAATTTATACATTTATAGTGACACTTGGGGAGGGAGAAGATAAGCATGACAAGAGAAATAATTCCCTGCTGACCTGTGCTGGGGAATATGTGTGTAATCCTGGCTGTGACAGGACTTCCAGGAGTTGATCTGAGGGGAGTGACAGCAGAAAAGAAGCTCCCAACTGGGGAAGTAGACCACTGAGAGCAGACAGCTCTAGAGGAGCCATGCTGCTGACATTCAGGGTCTGAACTGCTGGTATTAACCAAGTGGACAGCTATTCATAAAACACAGCGAAACACAGTTAGTCAGACATGTCATGAAAACATACTTGAGAGGAGACCGTAACTTAAAGTTGTTCTGTGCCCCTCACCCTGCCATTGGCACTGACGAACCCCTTGGATATGCACTGAGACAGCTGCTGCCAGAGAGCAGAGGCCACAGCAGAGTCCTGAAGATATGCACCCAAGTTGGATGGATCCAGGTAGCACGCAAGGACTCCTAATCTGCAAAAGGCACTCATTCACTTTTCTGATCACTTGGTTTAACATTAAGTTCAATCGCATAATGCTTTTTGTAATAGACTTCAAAATGAAGGGCTCAATGATTAAATAAATGACAGCTAAATACAGAGATCATTACAGAATTAATAAACTACAACACAATAAAGATAACATATGTTGCATTGGGTGTGATTAAGACAAGATTAATGTTATTAATAGTCATCAGCTTGACTCTCTGGGAAAAAAGAAAATTGCTGTGGACCCTCCAACCTACAACTATGGACACCAGATTCATGTTATGTTCCTTTGCTAAAACAATACTTAAAATATATTATTGTGCAAAAGTCTTTAAACATACCTCATTTCTTTATAATTTGCTCGGGAAATTGGAAATAGGGGCAGCAGTTTATTTAAGCATGTGTAAACATAAATGAAAATACAATAAATTTTTTAAAAAAAGTTTGTAGAGTTCTCACAAGCTTGAAAGTCAGTTCTCGTTAGGTAAGATTTATTGTCATTTCTTTAAGTAGTCTTCAGGAATAGTTCCAGGCTTCTTGAAGGACATTCAAAGCTCTTCTTTGGATGTTTCTGCCTTTTGTTCTGTGCTCTGTCAAGATGATCTCACACTTCTTCAATCATGTTGAGTTCCAGGCTCTGGGGAGGCCAATCCATGACTGACAGTGATCCATTGTGTTTTTTCCAGATGCTTTTATTGTACTAACAGTGTGTTTGGGATCATTGTCATTCTGAAGAAAAAAACAAAAAAGCCAGTCAGATGCTTTCTATATGTTATTGGATGGTGGATAAAAACTTAGATGGTACTTTTTAGTTTTTATATTTCCATCAGTTTTGACAGGATCTTCATCACCACTGGCTGAAACGCAGCCCAAACCATGACAGAGCCTCCACCGTGTTTTACAGATGGCTGTAGACTGTCTCTCCTGACCTCCTCTGTACATAGTGATGATTTCAACATGCTGCCACTAATTTTCAGTCCAGTCCTTGACGCATACCTCTGCCCTTTCTCCCCATTTCCCTTTCCTTAAGAATGGCAGCCACACTTCCACTGAGTCCAATTCTGATGAGGCTTCAGTGAACAGCAGATGGATCAGCTGAAGGACCAGATGCATCTTTCAACTTGTCAGGTCTGTGCTGGATTTTTTTCCTGTTTCTTAAGGACCTGATTTTCAGATACTGTTCATCTGCTATGGACAGTTTTTTAGGCCTGACACATTTTTGTCTTCCAGTTGTCGAGTTTCCTCAATTTTCTTAAGGACTCACTACACACTGTGCCAGGTTTTCAACTTTTGTTGGTGCAAAAATACCATTTTATGCTTGTCAAACTGTGTTATCTTTGGTATTCTTCATCAGTGATGCCGATAACGTGTTACTCTGAATATGACCACTTTTTCAGTAACGACTAATCTAACACGTTACTATTTCCATAACAGTAGTCAGATTAAAGTTACTTGTCCAAACCACTGTGCGTTACTATTTTTAAAAAAAAATTTTAA
>VVHJ01020499.1:2503-15305 GCA_015107715.1 Tylochromis polylepis
AAATACCTACCTATTTTTACCATCCACCACAAACGTTATGTTTATTTATCTGTCATTAACTGTGTAATGTGGGCACTGCAAGTATGCTAAAGGCACTCAGTAATAATAAACACTCAATGGAGTGTGGCGCGCGCACACACAAACACCACTGTTCTGAGAAGTAACTGTAGTCCTTTCAACAATTTCACTCTCCCTATAGAAAACATTTTTGGTAACAGATATACACAGACTCAGTCATGATTACTTGCGTGTGTGTGTGGTCATTAGAAAGCACGAGGTCCTTCAGCTCAGAGAGGCATCTTTCAATCTAGTCACAGGAGATCGAGCCAGGTCGGCTTTGTTGTCAAGAAACCTTTCAAAACAAGTGCGGAGCAGCTGCTTGGAAACCTGCAAGTCCATCCACTCTTGTTCTGACTGGTTTAAAAAGCAGAAGGCACCAATGCAACTCAATAAAACTTGTAGAAATGAGAAAAACATTATAACCATGCTGAGAAAGGAAAACTTATTTCCTGTCATCATCCTAAAATTAAATGCTGGCCGCTATGGAGCAACCAACAGCGCCGCAGCCCACGATCCATGTAATAATCTCCCATCTGTAGAACATGACCCTTCAAATTCCTGATATAATTCTTTTTCTGCAAACAACACAAAGGCAGACAAATCAATTTAAGCCTGCAAATCAAAAAAAGCCTATTATCTCTAGGATAAAACAACCTCCTGCTATTAACCTTGTGTGTTCTTTTTTTGTTTTTTGAAAAAGCACAGTATAAACAGGGCAACTGCGAAGGTTGAAGAACCTCAACAGCTGTATTCAATGCGATATACCTCACCATACGTATAGTACAGA
The DNA here is from genome assembly GCA_015107715.1 of Tylochromis polylepis. Classification (NCBI taxonomy): domain Eukaryota; kingdom Metazoa; phylum Chordata; class Actinopteri; order Cichliformes; family Cichlidae; genus Tylochromis; species Tylochromis polylepis. The sequence goes on from VVHJ01020499.1 coordinate 3,351, forward strand.
ACATAGTTTTAACAGGTGTCAAGGGCACAAGCGTCATGGTACTTAACTCACCATTAATGGTCATGTAAGCCTTCAATTCAAGGAAGAAAAAGAGCAGGTGTGATGTTATGAGCCTCACAACAACACAAGCTTTCAACCATAAATCACTACAACAGACCCTCCCTCGAATCTTGAGCCTCTCTCAGCACATTTGGGACTTGGGTAGATGTCAGTTCAGCAGCTGACAAAGGACAGCCGGCCACACAGCAAGTCACCTCGCACTCTTCCACATCTACCTCGTAAAGACCTACTGATTGCTTCCTGGACTGATTAGAGACCCGAGAAATCTCTGAATGTTCATGAAACACATTTTTCAGAATTTCAGCTGAAATCGAGTATGAGAGAATTGAAAGATGTTACTTTTAGCCAGAGACGAGGTAATGCGAAATAAATAAAAAATTGCTGTCAATTATGACTTTCTCTCTTTATGGTTTTAAGAAACATAGCATTCATTTCAGGTCAAATCAATTTAATCACACCCACTGTAACGGCTCTATCGATTGCTCTTACCAGCTAAGATTTTATGTGCCAAAAAGTTGTTTTGGAAGTTCTATGACACAGCAGAAAAAAGAAAAAAAACAATGTTGAGGTTAATAGTTCCAAAGTAGTCCAAGTCAAAGATCGCAGAGGTATACAAAGTCCTTACTAGAAAGACAGTCCAGCTTAGAGCAGCACATGTGCCACTCCACCCACCATCGACTGCCGAAGTGACAACTGCTGGTGGAACACCTCACTCTGGACGCCCCAAATTACCCTTCTTACTGGACCCCAAGAACCGCCAAGGCCCCCTCCTCTGCTTCTGCTTCTTGTCACTCTACCTCACTCCTCACGATTACACAGTACACTCATCCCCCTCTCTACCCGTAAACCCCTCCCAGATCACCCTTTGCCCTAATATGCCTTAAGCAACTGCCTCCAATTCATCATAGTCTATGTTAGCAAGTGAGGTGTGTGTTGGTCAGCTCTTTAAAGAATTTTTTTCCCATAATTTCAGCACATTTACTGCAAATCCTTGCATTTCCAATTTATTAGTAGGCCAATATTTAACTTCATTGAATTATAACTAATTGAACAATAGATTTTTTTTCTAAATATAAAAAAATCTCAGTCCCCCAATTTTAAATTGATAGTTAAAAATATGACACTTGACATTATGTGCCAAAGTAAAAAAAAAAAAAACAGTGCAGCACACTATTTTATATAAAAAAAAAAATCTGCACTTTTACATTTTTATAAAATGATTATTATCTGATCCAATTATTTTACTCAAACTTTCACTTCAGTGATTAATCATCACAGCCAGATTGATCTGCTCCATAATGGAGAGAGAGAGAGAGAGAGAGAGAGAGAGAGAGAGAGAGAGAGAGAGAGAGAGAGAGAGAGAGAGATGGCAGTACATGAAAGACAATGAAATGGTGAAATATAAATGTAAAAATATGCACACAAAAAAAAAACATGTTGTAATGCTGAAATCCTCAGTTGACTAATGAAAAGGTCATCAACTTCTGTTTTTTGATAACTAACAACCTAATTTTATTAATCTTCCGAGATGGTATTTATTGCAATTCCCAGTTTATATGCTAAACAGAATATCGCTATATGCATGTGTACCATAGGAGTAAGGGAGACACTCACTAGCTGCCTAACTGAGGGTATCAGGTATCCTTGTTGCACCCTCCTCGTGCACATGTGTGTGTATACATCTTCCATTTGGATCATGAGCTGCTGGCAACAGGGTGGCAGCTGCCTACATACCTTTTGTTCCTCTGGACTCTGAGGACCCCACCCCCCAAAAATCTGGACACACACGCACACACAAAGGCAATGCAATGCAATACACACATATACTCGCATGCTCAGCTGTCGGAGAATTCAACACACCGGTAATGTCTCGTGCTCTTCTGCCCTACCGTTCAATATGCGATTTTGAAATTACTCTTCTTCTGTTAAACTTCAACAGCTACACCGCCACATCGCCACCTCCCTGTCATCTCCAATGTGGACCACTGCTGATGGCTCTGATCTGATGCCACATCTAAATCCTAGAAGATCTCAACTTGGTAAGATACGGTTGTATGAAAGCGAGGACTGTAAAAGGAGAGCTTCGCTCACTGTGACTTTTTTGCATCAGTCACTCTGCTTCCCAAGACATGAATCTCAGCCCGTGCCCTTTCCTGACCTTGAAATCTCCAAAGGGGGGCCGGAGGGTGTGGGAAATGGGAGGCCAGGAGTCTGCTAAACAGTTGTGTCATTGAGTTTCCACACACAGCGAATACATGTATGGGTGCAGGCAAGTATGTGCCAAGAAGCTAAGGGGTTAAACAAGGGGCAAAAATTCCAAAGGCCATATTCATCTTGAAGCAGTAACTTATATGGATAAATCTGTAAGAGGAGAGAAGAAAAAATGTTTTCCCTTTGTGTATCTGGAGGAGGAAATCTGCCCATGGTTAGGAAAATATACACCACTACTAAACCCAACAATCCTAATATCAGAGTATTGAGGGCACAATTACTTCCACAACAAACACGGGTGCTCAGATGGCCTTATCTTTCTGCCCCGTTCTCCAGGTTTTTCCCCCGCTTGCCATCCACATTTGTCATCCGTGTGCACGACTGCCTGGGGGCTCTCCATGTTGAACACACGGTGTTGGCCCGGAGCCTAAAATGGGGATCTATGAGCCTACCTCCGCTCTCACTGACAACTGACTGCAAGCGCGGGCCAAAACTGTGTGGTGCTGGCTACATGTGGTGGGGATCCGGCACTGAGGAAAGGTGGGGGAGGCACAAACACTAAGCAAAAGGATATCTATTCTCTCCTCTTTAGCAGAGCAGTGAAAGAAAGCAGCTCCTTTGCCCAGAGGCAAGTGTATTTATGTATAAAGGGAACACTAAAGCATATAAGCTTCAGCTCTTCCAATGATAAACATCCATCCATGTAACTGCAAATCCTTGGAACAGTTGCAGAGAAGGCAAAAGGGTTTGTTTTTGTGTATTGTTCAACGTGAAAGGTATGCCACCTGACTGATGTGCAATGACAAAGAAAAACTCAAGAGGTTTTGTTGAAGACAAGCTTATTTGGTACTTTGTCTTTGTAGCAAATGACTAATAGGTTTGTGAATAAGCATGATATGCTTTCAAGGGTCTGACAGTGAATACCCTGATTATGCAAATCTGCCTCCCTCTCGAGGACGGGGTAAATTAAAAAAAAAATGACAAAGCTTTTCTTTGGTGTGGCACTAGTGTGAGCTATTTTCTCGCATGTGACCTACATTATTAAGGAATTTTCCACATTTTCTCATCCTTATGACAAATCTCACAGCATAATAAAGCTCAAAAGATGAACATTTCCAACAGAACATACTCATCCAAACAATGAGGCTGTCTAATTGCTCCACATTATCTGTGCCAGCATCCAGAGCCAATCTTCATTTTACTTACATTTCATGTTAGAAATCTAGTGATTTCAAACCAGCAGGTTTTCAGATGCCCTAAAGCATCTTGAGTGGATCAAACCGATTTCAATTCCATTTTCACCATTCATTTTCGTGTATGTCTGTTCAGAAAACATTATGATAAGCACACTGAATTTGCTTTCATTTTTTCATCTAATTTTGGCCATTAAGGTAGGGATGTGCTGCAAATGAAGAAGTATAAAACAGTGAGGTAAAACCATTAACTTTGCTACATCCTTTTATGTCATAATAAACTGGTTAATTGTTTAGATCATAATGATAAAAAAAAACTGTTCAAATCTGTAGTTATAATTCCTACAGCCATTGGTGAAGTCTTTTTTTTTGTGGGACCAATAAAGATGTGCAGTTTAACAATGTAAATCAATATATCAGTCAAGAAGCTACGAAAAAGATAAATGATTAATAAAGCAAGTAATTGTTTGCCACTTAACAAATCAATGAATCCAGTTTGGCACTCTAGTATTAAGACTTCTACTTTTATTCAAAACTGTCTTCAAAATGAGCAAGTTCCAACGCATTAGATTAGCAAAAATTTAAAAAATGTAATTAGTTAAATGAAGCTGGAGGAGCTCTGTACAGAATCCAGAGGGATGTGATCACTGTTCCAGTTTGTTGTGGCTGAGCTCAAAGGGAATGCTTTTGATTTACTGATCAGTCTGCCTTCCTTTTCTCACATGCAGCCAGGCAGATCACAGATACAGAAGTGGCAGAAATGAGCTTGCTCCGATGGGTCCCTGAGCTCACCCTTAAGGCGCGTCCGCACAGGAAGTAATTCATCCCTCGTGCATCATTTTGTTGCTGATGGTTGGTTGTTAGCAGACATTCCAGGCTCCAGTCGCCTAGGTAACCCTCTAATTTATTTAAACCTTGCTATATGTCAATCAGTGGTATCCTGCACTCTCACTGGTAGTCACTTCAATCTCCTACCGTCAAGTTGTAAAAACTTTAACTCAGGACTTTGCGTCGCCAGCAATTGCTTGAAGTTTCTAATTGACTTTCCATGGTCTCTTGCTAGCTACGAAATTAAAGTCATCACTTCCTCTGTGGACATCTTCAGAGATGAGCCATGGAGATTCTCTGCATCAGAAGGATCTATTTGAGGTAGTTTGGGCACTACCAAAGTAGTGTCAGTGTCCAGTCTAAAACTAATTCCATGAATTTCACCAAAAAGACTGTAGTGGCACAACACCATAAATTCACTGGCTCTGGTGTCAGAATTGGTAATGTCAGTGGTTTTGGTAAGGGTGTGCATAAAAAAAAAAAATTAAAAAAAAATCAGCAATGACTCAATGATGTAGCCCACAGATTGCATCTGCCAATATTTTTTCCATGTAAATTTTCCCATCTTTTGCTTTACACTTCTCAAAATGCACCAGAGCTGGAGTGACTGTACACCAGCACTGTCAACATGTCAGGGGAAAGCAGGGAGAAGCGGCCACCCACTGAGGTGTTTCAGGCATATCCATGGTTGGATAACCTTTTTTTTTTTTTTTTTAAACATTTTTACAGAAAGAAACCTAAACTTTACACAGAATGTGAGCTACATAAAAATAGCACGAGACTGCACTGGAACACCTTTAGGGACTGCTGTATGTCACAGTACCGACCAGTATTGTACTTGTCTTTATCTAATCAAGCCCTTGCTCACTCAATCTGGGGAAATTTGGTATCTCCTAGCCCCTGGAGCTGTCACAGCTATAGGTTAGAAGTCAAGAGGAGCAAGACAAGCCCCAACAGACGCAGCAACCTGTTCCCTTCAACTGTCTGCCTCACTCAGCTGGCTCCATAAAGGCTGCAACCCCCCCACCCCATAAAAGCCTCTCTTTGCAGCTCCAAGCGCACTGCTTTTCCAGGCTGTCACAGTCCAACACAGGAACAGTTTTAGGGACAGATTATTAACACCAAAATGCACTGTGTGTTATATTAAAGACAGATTCAAAGTACTAAATAAACAGAAATGATAGAGCTGCTTAATTTTATGGAGTAATCAATGAAGTACCATTGCCTTCATAAGGGAAATCAATCCCTGTTGACTATCAACATGCCTTCCTGTGTACAGTATACATTTTAATATGTAAAGTGTAGTAGTAAGCTTTTTCCATGTCCCTGCCAAGCGATTTAAAGTAAAATTATAGCTGGCTCAGTTATTCTAATTAATGACCTGTGCGTGAAACTTTATCATATTTTAATCTATCAAGTAAATTAAAGCCATAAATCACTCAACACCTGTGACTCCCACGCCAGCATGACATACTGCATTGTGCAGGACAACAGACATTTAGCTTATGCCCTGAAGAAAAGAAAAAAAAAAAAAAAACCCAACAAGAGCAGACGTCTGGAATCAAACGATCACCTATGTTAATTTCAAAGAGCTGTTGAGATCGAGAGGTCTGGAGGAGGAAAATTATCTCCTAAATGGTCATTCTATGTAACAAGAGACCTTTATTACCACAGATCTCAAAGCTCACTTGCCCTGACCTCCTGTAATCTATACAATTGGTTATTAGTGATGTTGGTGACTTGGGAATTTGAGCTTATTATATGTCTGTACTTACTGTAAATTGTTATTTGGAAGAGCATCAGCTGAGTGAATAGAAGGGGGAAAAAAAATCAGAGCACATGGAGGCGTGGGGTGTGGGGTGGGCTGGTTCTTCTGTGACTCTCTCAGCTTGTGGATAATCTCACAACTTCATACACCACTTTGCACTCCAGCTGCTAATGGCAGTCTTTGTTCTGCTTTGAGCTCAGCTTCAGTGAGCACATAAACCAGCCCCTATCTGCTGCAGGTTCTGGTTAGAGGAGCCCTCCAGATCTCCAGAGCAGAGCTGCAGTCCATGCTGCATGCTGCAGGATCTTGTTTTGTGGTTACACCAACTCGTTGGTGTAACCACAAAACAAGATCCTCTTTGGAGAAGCAAGTAAAGCATGTCTGTGGTAAACACTACATGTTGTCATATAATTACCTGTAATTGTACAACTGAAATGTTTGAAGTGTTACAAAGCCTTTTGCCAAACACAGAGAGGATTATTTCATGCCACCTGGACTGCCAATAAGCTAAAATTGGCTGATATAGTGGCCTGGCCCTCCATACCAATAGCAGGAGGAATAAAAATGAACCAATCTGAGTTTACTGGGCACAAATGTAAGCAATGTCTTCTTACATCAGGACAAACAGAGATATAGTAATGTGAAAATAAAATAGTGATAAGTGTTTCAGCAGCATTAAAATCAGCTTATATTTGAAAGGTTAACTGTTCCTAGAAACTACTAAAACAGTTTCTTCAGCTGTGGGTTGAGGGTTCATTTGCTACTGATTGGTTAGGGGGAAACGAAACAAAATAAGCCCCCTTGCACAAAGAATCTATCAACACGAAACTACTACCAAACAGAAAGAATAAAGTAAAACAGAAAAGCAGTTCTAGATGAATATTAGATGTGATTTAATTTACCATATTTAAAAAAAAAAGAAGATACATGCAGCTATACTATCAAACACAAAGATGAAAGAGTGAAGTTAGCTGACATAGTCAAAATTACTTCTCGACACTGAAAGATCGGGGTCAGAACCAACAGCTGAAACCACAGCACTATCAAAGTTTCCACAATGTCAAACTGAAACACAGCCTGCTTAGCTCTAGGACCATGCTGTCAAATCATCAGTCACACCTTTGAAAGTTGCTACCACATTCTTCTTGCTGGTCTAACAAATAAAAGTTTAGATAGCACTAAATATTGAAAATTACTTTCCTAATATTTAAAGTTAAAGTTTTTTGATCATGACTGATTCTTTCGGACTCATTTCTTGTACAGTAAGAAAGTAGTCTTAACCTCTTAATGCAATTAAAAGTTTTGGGGTTTGGTTCAATTGCAAAAAACCCCAAAAAAGACATCCATCATGTGAGGAATCAAACTTGCTGCTCATAAAAAGAGAAAATAGAGACACTATTTCAAAGATGCTTCCTGATTCTCTTTATTTCTAACTCGTAGTAAGTTTTTTTTTGTTTTTTTTTTTAAGCTGAGCAATTGAGTCAGGCTGCAATGAACAGAAAAGAGGCAAAGTAAGACGAGACCATCATGGCACACAACGTAAGCACAAGGCGCTGTGTTGTGCACTAACAAATCCCCGGAGGGGACAAGGCGTTTGATGTGCAATGGGGCAGTGAGTGCCACACGAAGCCAGCCCTCCCCCCAACCTCCACAAGCTCCCTGAGGTTGACTAACAGACATCCACACAAGCGCACTCACACATACACACACTTCTCCTCAGAAACAGCTGACGTTTTAACAGGCTTACAACAGCTGACAGGCTACAGGTGGGGCAGAGGGGACCCTTCATAAGTCCTCTAACGCACCCCTCCTCCTTTTAGTACCCGGCTCATAATTCCCTCTCTGCAATCCACACACACAGAGACACACACACCTGTTGTGACTCCAGAGGAATTGTCCTCTGTGAAAACCCTTACTTCATACTGTATCACCTACCTACTCTCACAGACACACACTCTTTCTCCCCCTCAGTACATTAAAAACAGGGCTTTATGACCCTTCATCATGTGTTTAAGTGGTTCGAGTGTGTGTTTGCTCTGTCCGACTGTAACAACAGATGCTACCAGAGAAGAGAACTATGGGCTAAAAGCACTAAGCTCCTTTGCCTTGCTTCAGTGAAGCTGGTGCTGGCATTACAGCAAGGAGAAAACCATGCTGTCATGTTAATCCATAATCATTTTAACCCACAATAACCCTGGTTTTCACTTCAATCACCACTGTGTAAAAACAGTTTGACTGTACGTGGATCTTATAATCCTGAGGTCACATTAAAGTCAAGGAACAAACTGAGCGTCAACTTCAACTCTGTTTATTATCACAGAGTATTAATATTCTTTAGATTGTTGAGAGAGAAACTTTACGGGCATTTAGATTCTGTAGCCACACAATGCAATTCTTCCTTTGATGGAGACAGAAAGGCTCCGTCACACGAGCCTTATTCAGGAATTTGGAGATACCACCCCTCTTGAACATTCTCCAAACGCTTTTGTCAGACATAGTTCTCTCCAAAGTGAATTGCGGTGAAGCGCAGCTGAGATATTTAGGACGAGTATCTGTTTGTAAAAAGGAGCAAAGCTGGAAAGAAGAGAGGGGATTTGAAAGCACAGCACTTCTTTGGATTGGATGAGAAACCATGGGGTGAAAGAGAGAGAGAGAGAGAGAGAGAGAAAAAAACATATCTGGATTATGTATTCTTGCTGGGTGTGCAAAACAGAGCAGAAAAGAAGTTTCCATAACTTCTAGTGCAGAGTTTTTGTTCTCTTTTCATCCACAAGGTTCCACTACAACAGGGAGCTATTTACCAACATCCAGTCATAGAAGAAGAACACATAAAATGGATTACGAGGTAGCTGGTAGACTTTTCTCTGCCTCAATCAGGGACTTTAAGAGAAACAGAACACTATAATAATAATAATAATAATAATAATAACAACAATAACAATAAGTGTATTTCTGTTAAATCAGCACTGCCAATTAAAGTTTACAAGTGATAGAACTGCTCAATTCAGACATTAATGTTATCATTATATTGTTAGCTATACCCCCTAGCTGGCTAACGTGGGTTATTGCTAATGGCTAACATTAGCGTGTGTGCTGGCCAGGTTAACATTTATGATGACTGTTTAATACTTCTATGTTACTGAAATGAGAGCTTCACTGAGCTACCAAGTCCCTTTCATAAAGGAAGTGACATGCACTGACTGAGGGGTGGGGGAGTACGGTCCAGAATTTGACCTGTGCAACACAAATTTATGTACTGTGTCTTTTTTTTGTAGCCACTCATGATTTTTACATGTACTAGTCATGCCTGCTCCGTGTCATTCTGCATTTCTATTGCATGTATATCAAATGGTGTGATGCACAAGTGTTCCCCAGGCAGCACACTTGTGCTGTGCTTTGCTGAACACAGCAGGATACCACTATTGCACAGTGCACGCCATAGAAAAGATGGGTTGCAGAGTCCAACACAGCACATGCATCCTATGTGAAAGGCCCTCAGTCTTTAAGATGCTTTGCCAAGATTGCTGCGCTACAGTTCATGTGTTCAGCTGCTAGTGAGGGGAGGGGTTATGGGCCATCTTGCATCAGTGTTGTGTGAAGTTCTGTATCAGCAGGAGGAGGCAAAGATGTCAATGCTGGTATTAATGCTGTGGCAACTGAGTAGCTAATCTGACAAATTTTAATACTTAGTAAAACTTAGTTTCAGATTATCAATTTTTCAAACAAACGTACTTAGTACATATGCCAACTTCGGTACAGTACAATAATATTTTTGAGCTGTATCTGTTGTACGTGAATTATGACAGTTGCAAGCACAGAGAAAAGCAGCTGGATATTATTATAGGTCCACAGCTACTTAGGAAGGATGGATGGATGGGTGATGAATAATCAAAATCTGTTACTTTGACATCAGACACCAATATAGAATTCCAGTTTTTAACCAACAGCTAACATTTGCTTCTTCTGCCATTAACTACAGTCTGGCCATAACCACTAACCAGTGGATAAACTAACTAGAACCTTAACCATTGCAGTGGCAATGCAGGTAGTCACACGAATCATTAATGCAACTTCCTTTTAAGTCATATTTTTTGGAAGAACACTGGCGAATAACTGATCTGTTTATCTAGCTTAGAGCAGGTTAAAGGTTGTTGTGAAATCACTAATAAATGTAGTTCAAGTATTCTGGAAAGATCACAGACAGACATGGTTTCTGTTTCCACAAAACAAGTAAAGAAACATGGTGATGCTGATGAGTGCACTGCAAAAGCATTTGAACATATTCTTATCTAGTCTTCCCTCTGCTCTTGTTTTTCCCTTGCACTCTCGCCGCCTTTCTTTTATTTCTTAAGAGAGCGGGAGGACTCTTTCTCTCTGAGCCTGGTGGTGTTCCAGCTGTAATGTGATAACCAGTTCAATAACATAAACAACTGCCAGAATCCTCCAGAGGAAGGATGCAGAGAGAGCGGGAGTGTGTGTTTGTGAGTGTGCGTGTGAGTCAGTGGGTGGATGTCTGTGTGTTTGGCTTTACATGGGAGCGCGTGTGGGCTGGAGAGCAGGAGAGGCCTGGGCGAGAGGTGAGGACGAGTCAGCCATTGAACACCATCAAATAAAACGTTATCTAATGCCTGCACTGACACGGCCCGCCAGAAAACAAGTACACTCTCTATCGACTGAAAATACGGCTGTGCTTTTTGCCCGCGAAAACACTCCTCGCTGACGCCGTGAGCTGGGTTTGTACATCAGAAAAGAGAAATGGATTTCAGCTGCACTTAGAAAAGCCATCAGGGTATCTGAAGCCTTTGTAAGAACATTTAGAACATAAGAAAATTTAGTGACTTTTAAGACTTTCTAATATCTCCAAAAACAAGAAAAATGCTATTTCCTTGACTAAAAGATCCAAGCAAACGATCAGTATCAAAAACTGTTCCTTTGTGTAAAAGTATTATTACAGAATGCCTGGCATCAGCACCTCTTGAACTATATTTAAAATCATTTATCATAAACAGTATATTATGCATTAATTCCCCACAATGTATTTAAGCCCAATGATTAAAAAAAAGTGTGCAACTAAAACATAAATATCTTAATTACCCATTATCTCTTAATCAAATCTTACCATCTTCATCATCACGTGGAAAAATCTTATCCACTTCCTGCGGTGAACTTCAGAGGTGATATGAAAGTACTATTGATTCTGTCCTTTAACTGGAAATTTAAAAAAAAAAAAAAAATGTCAAACTACTCCTTTAAACCATAATTTTACTCATTTTAGACTTCACATTGGAAAAGTTTTATAAAAGTTTAACATTAATCACAAATCAAAATCAGATTTATATGAATAAGTCTGACTTATTTTGTTTAATTTGACATTTTAACAAAAATAAGCATTGTTTTTGCCAATTTGATTTGTATTTTATGATTTAATAAGGTTAAAAAAAACACTAGCAAGTCCAAGGATATGAATTTCAAATCTATAGAGACCCAATGATAAAGTTATCCAAATACTTTCAGAAAATGTATGGCAGGTAACTGGATTATCCAATTATCAAACCTATACTATGCCTGTAGCTACAACATTACTGTCCAGTAGTTCCCCATATACGACTGATCAGAAGTGACTTGGTTTGTCTTCAAGTGTGTAGCTAATGGATTTTCTCATGATCGTGATCTCATGAGAACTCATGTGAACTAAATTCTGCTCCATTACACTTCCCTTTAGTAAAACAGTAAAAAATCTTCATAAAAGATGAAGCAGCACAGTTTCGATAAGACAATATATTTTGAACCTCATGCTCTCAATCATGGACAGACAGCAGTATTTGTGTACACACACACACACACACACACACACACACACACACACACAAGCAGAAGGAAGTGTACAACTTTGGA
>VVHJ01020508.1:2269-12624 GCA_015107715.1 Tylochromis polylepis
AAAAAAAAAAAAAAAAGGACAGAAAATTCTCTTGTAATATTTCAACAAAATACCATAGAAAGTTGGTCTAAGACAAGTCAGGCAGAATTTTAAATGTGCAATAATTTCCTTTTAAATAAAAACAGCAGTCACTGCACCGCAGCTAGGACACTTCTGTTAAGTGGCTGCTGCAATTCGTGGAAACATATTTTGCACCAAAAGGTCTGCTGGAGCGCTTTATACATCAATCCAATCATTGTTAAACACACGCACACAAAAAAAACCACTGCTTCAAAAACAACTAATGAACCACTGAAGCAGCAGTCCTACTGGCTGCTGGTAGCAAACTTTGTTAGCAAGCTAAATCCAATAAATGATGGGTACAACATGTAAACACACTCACACACACAGAACTACTAATTAATACAAAGTAACACATTATTAATAATATACTAGTTTCACTGAGCAAAACTGAAGCACAGGGCTACAGTGTTCTGTTTTTATAACACCTATCAATATAATATCAATATAAGTGGTTATAGACTTAACTCCTTTATGCAGGTGGATGAGTTGTAACATAAAAACTCCGTACAACTACGTGCAACATACTACAACATTTTCAATTCAATTCAGATGTAGCACAAAGGGGGAAAAAAAACAATCAAGTCATCATATACATCATATATATCATATTATGTACACATAAGCTAACGGAAAACCTAGCTCAGTTTTCAGGCCAGTTATGTTCCCAAGCTAGCAAAGAGGAAAGGAAAGTTTCCAATTTAGCTCATGGGTGAACTATCCCCTGTAGTTATAACATTGCCTTGCTTCAAAACCAATCATTTGCATCATTTGAATCACAAACAAGCACCAGTGAGGGGAGTTAACTTAGGCCTGTGTCTCCAATTTAGATTTAGATAAGACAGAGTAACAACAACAGGTTAATTTCACATAATTAAAGGTAATCAGTGAAGACAGCAAACATGTTTGCCAATATTGATTATAGCCTGCAATTTATTTGACTGCACCCTGAACATAAGTCCCCTTAGAAAGCAGTCTTGAGGACAGCTACCATAAAAGGCCTGTACATAATAGAAACTACAGTTTTAACAGAGACATGGGCTTCTCTTTGTTTAGCCAAATGCATTTTGGATGTCAGTTATCGTGTGGTGATTTTCCTTTGGATTCGCTCTGAAGATTCAATTTGTCTATTTCTGTGCAACAGCAGTGTGTTCACAGAAAGCTTCACTTACCAGAGTCAGATCAGCTTCCTCTCTGTTCCTTTTGGCTTACTTTTGTACAAAGTGCCATACCCGGGTTGTTAAACATCATGCAGCGTGTTGTTTTTTTCTGACAGGCAATGGTTGTGGAATCACTGGTTTCCATTCAGCTGGTCAGCTGTAAAGATACAATTTCAGATCCATTTTGAAGGCACTGTTCAAAGGGAACTCCATTGTACAAGTACTGTTTAAATAATACTGGACAATCTCTCTTGATCAAGAGAACAGAGCAAGCCGAATTCAGCCAGTTTGAAGTTGTGCTTTGAATGGAACTGATAGCTATTTATTAATGTATCTATTTTTTTGTCCCATCAATGTCTCATGGAAACAATTATGGAATATCAGAAATTGATCTGTTACTAGGTGTAATTGTTTTTAGCATAATGTTATTCTGACATAATCTATAGTCTGACATCATTAATGGGGACAATAAATGATGACTTTAAAACAGTAATACATGCATACTACCTTGCTATTAATTCCAAAATGGTAAGCATTAAAGGATCTTTGTGTAATCCCATAAAACCATTTTTGGGATATTCTGCTAGAAACATACTAATAATTGTGTGTATGCAAAAAGATCTAAGCTTCTTATGAACATCCTGGTGGCCTTAAAGTAAATCCTGCTGATGAATTCCATCTCCTCCATCTTGAATTGCAGATGGTAGTCCTAGTTCTGCTCAGTGTAACAGGACATGAATCAATTCTACGTCTACTTCAAGTTCTGGAAAGAGTGTCCCTTTAGCTCTCATCAGATCTTAATGAGCAGAACAAGATCTAGCTGCAGTCCAAAAAAGGGGAAAGTCAGCATTCTAGAATTTTTTTCATTTTAAAAACTAATCTGCACATGAATTAATTTACCCACACTAAAGAAATCACTCTATTGGGCTTAAGTGTGTTAATTGTCAGTGCTGTATGGAGGACTGGTACTGCTGCTTTGACTCTACTGAACAGAAGGATGTTCTGTGCAGCTGGTAGAATAAGGCACTAAACACAGAAAGCTCAGTGGGCTTTCCCAGTCACTAACTAACATTTAGTTACCATACTTGGACTCTTCTTCAGCTCCTGTTCAGGGCTGAGATTATTATTAAATATTTGCAGTATGTTTATCTCTTTCACATATATATGAATAGTAAGGCTAAAAAAATCTTTAAATGCTGTTAAAGAGTGTCCATGTCAACAATCCCCTATTAATGGCAGGGACAAAGCAACATTAATTAAAGATTACTAAGACTGGACAAATTCCCACAGCATTCCTGGCTGACATCCAAAAACTGCTAGTTATATCAGTTCACCAAGCTGATATCTCAGTTTGTTGATGTTGGTAAATGCAGTCTGAGAAAAATTAGGCTCCTTTTTCTTTACCCGTAGTTAGAACATCATCTTCAATCAGCATTTTGATGCTGAAAAAATTGAGTTATTCATATTTCAGATGTTTTGCATTGAGATATTATTACGTCTGCTGTTACCCACAAAATATTAAATAGCTCAGCTTAATATTATTATTAATTATTCTACAGGTGATTTATGGAGCTCAGGCGGTAGGGCAGGTCATCTATTGGAAGGCTGGTGGTTTGATCCCTCAGGTAGAGTTAACGCTATATAAGAACCAATCCATTTACAATTTACTATTTTTCCCAGCACCAACTCATTTAACATGTTGAGCTTTGGTGCTGAGATTTTTTTATTTTAAATATTCAGGTGAAATATTTCCAAGCCTGAAATATACTTCATTAGTTATGGTGTGGTGTGCCGTGTGTAGCGTACACCTTTTGAGAAATTATAAGAAGCATTAATGCTTGCTGTCCACTTCTAATTTATTCATTCATTGACTGACTGCTGTTAAGTAACAATATTTGAATTATACATACATATAGTGTGCTATATAAAACTGATGCTTAAATGCATTCATTAGTTCAATTCAACAATTTCAGATTTTAAAGAAGTCTTAAATTTGTGAACTCGTGTAATTAAAACAAACGAGAGAATATCCATAATCTCATCTCTGGTCTTTGCCCTGGGAGAGGGCAGTAATACAAAGAATGACTGGACTGACAGATATCATTATAATCACCATGTGTAAAGCTATATGGTAACATCTAGACTAACGTGACTGTGTTTATTTTAAAAGCTGTAGGTTGCTGCTATTGCTCCAGCACTGTGTAAAAATGTAACCTGGTTCTAAGAGTTCAAGCTGATTCAAGCTTTATTTGTGAGAAGGACATTAGATTTAATTTCACAGTTTGGCAAGATTGTTGAATGAACCATGCTCAGCTTTAAATGGTCGTTCAGGATAGTTAATTGATTTGATCAATCAATCGATTCAGAGCTGTGAAAGTCTTGGGAAACCGCTCCTTTCCTCATATTTTCTAGGAAAATGGAAAATAGATACAGGAATGTATTGAAATATGTAAACAGAAATGAAAATACAGTCGAAGGCAAAAACTGAATATATACTATTCTAAGGAGCTCAAAATTCTGCATTTAAATGTGTCTTTGCAAACAACATGAACACTCTCAGGAAAAATTTCTTGTAATTTATTTACGTAGTCTTCAAGAATAGTTCTGCAGGCTTCTTGAAGGGCAATCCAAAGCTCTTGTTTGGTTTTGGCTTGTTCCATTGTCTGTAAAGATGATCCCAAACTACCTGAGTAAAGTTGTGGTCTGGGGAC
The DNA here is from genome assembly GCA_015107715.1 of Tylochromis polylepis. NCBI lineage: Eukaryota > Metazoa > Chordata > Actinopteri > Cichliformes > Cichlidae > Tylochromis > Tylochromis polylepis. The sequence goes on from VVHJ01020508.1 coordinate 6,201, forward strand.
ACTCTCTGGTTAGCTAAGTCACTATGTGGGCCTCAGGAGTCTGGATGAAAAAAAAACAACCTTGTAGACTTAAAATAGCTTAGATTAAATTAGTCAATGTATATGTAATGAAAATTTCAACAAATACAAACCCACACTATTAAAACTAACTAGGCAATTCTGACTTCATCAGCAATTGCTTATGTGATAGGATGGCCTAGCATGGCCTTGGCTGAGGACCTCAGGTAATGACCAGGGGCATACAGTGACAGAAGATGTTTTTACAGAATTTAAACATGTTTTGACCACTAGAATTAAAAAAAAAAAAAAAAGTTTTGTTGGAAAGGTAATATATTCTAGTTTTTGACAATTTACCTATTTAACATGTGGCTAAAACAATCGACCTCTCAACCTTAACCCTTGGAAGATTAGGATGTTAACTCAAACACATGATTGTATTTGTTTTTGTGTTGTTTGGTGACAGAATTCTTTAAATTAATTAATTTAATTAATTAATAATTAAATTACATATTTCTGATCTGAGAAGCCCTGCGAGAAAAAGGAAGACAGATTTCTTTGCATTTTCCACTCCATACAAAACATACAGGCAGGATTACGTGAAGGTATTGAGTTTTAAATTAGGAAATGTAGATTTGGGTTGCTTGGGGTTATACCGTAGAATGGTTTGATTCAGATAATTAGGTGCTCTGTCATAAAAACTGCCAGTGAAGCAGACTCAAGAGTGAGTATCTCATTTTTAATGTGACCTCCATAGAGGATTACAACCACCTGCTATGGGACCAGATGATTTCTCTGCAGTTATCTTGTTGCCTACTGTCTTTACTTTTTTCTCTCTACTGCTCATGTCCTTGGGTATTTGCTGAAGTATTCTTAGATGTGGAACTCATTCATAAAATCAAACTATGGTGACTAAATGGGTAGGAAAAAGTTTGTGTTCTTTTTTTTCAGTCTATTAAAATAGGTGTATCAGTCCCAGAAAAGTTTTTGGGATTTACTTACACGGATGATTGAGCATGCATCAAGTAGGTGTATCAGTCTTTTTCAGACAGCATATCTTAGATACCCAAGCCATGATTTATTAATTGGGGGTCACAATAGCTGTTTATTGATGATAACCCTGATATTTAAAAATGAAATGTCATTATCATTAATAATGCACATGCAACACCATCATACATGATTGTGTAATTGTTCCTGTTATATACTTGTTTGCAGTTCTTATAAACACTTTGTGCATGCATTTTTGTATAAAAGTGAATAGATAAGTGCACTTCTATCACGAGTTTAATACATTTGCAAAGCATTGTTTTCCCTGATTTTCTGCAGATCTTCCAGTAATAGATATATAGACAAATAATAACAGTTTGAATTCATTCATTTCATTTTGACAAGTTGTCAGACCAACCTGACAATTGGTTCACCTGACAGACCTATGTGGTACTAAAATAAATGTAATCCCTGTAATAAATCAATGAATCTCTGGGCATGTGCCTGTTTTTTGCCTATTTTGGCAACTTTTTAGCGAACTAACTTCAAACTCTGTCAATTTATTGCCTGTGATCTGAGTAACTTCAACACTGAATTTAATCATTTAAATAACTATTTCTTATACTTTGGTGAGAAATTATTTTCATAACTATGAATTATCTCTGTGTAAGATGTTTACCAAATATCTGTAAATGGTATTCATGAAAACCACGATCACAATTAAATTCTTTAACTGTAAGCATACCTGCAGTGGCACAATTATAAAATGAACATTCCTCACCATGTAGGAAACTGAGGTTTCATTTCATTATTTAGTCACTGGCTGAACTCCTCACCCTATGTCCCTTAAAGATGAGGTGAGGAGTTCGGCCATCTGGGAGGTGCTCAGAGTAGAGCAGCTGCTCCTCCACATCGAATGGAACCAGTTGAGGTGGTTCAAGCATCTGATAAGGATGCCTCCTGGGTGAGGAGTTCTGGGCATGTCCCACCGGGAGGAGGCCCCAGGGCAGACCCAGGACACGCTGGACCCCACCCTGGATAAGCGAAAGAAGATGGATGGAGACTGACATGCATTCACTGGATGCATCCTTTTATTCTTTGCAGAACGGGACATTATGAGTGTGTCTTTGTGTGAGGCATTCAGGGGAAATTGTAGGCCAGCATTCTCCGCAATGTGACGGTGCCCTAGTAGTTTGTTAATAGATCTCTACTGAATGAATGTTGAACACTGAACATCTGCCCTGATGCTAACACAGTCATCATTCTCAATGGAAGCTTAAAAAGTAGCTATGGTATTTTTCACAGTTTCATACTTAAGATTTTAGATTATAACCTGGTCAGAAATTAAAGTATATATATTTTTGACTGGTAGCATTAACAGCTAATAAAAGTATTAAGTTGTTAACATTTATTTGAGTGGCTGTAGACATCAAATTTTTTGTGTATTTGCTGTTTCTGTAATAGTCTGTACTACATTGAGATTCTATAACCCTGCAGGCTACCTTACTGCTTTCCTATTGTAACATTAAATAAAAATTAAACAGCACCACATAGAATATGTGTGCTAGAGCACATAGAATATTTTATGTAAAATCCGTAATTTGTACTGCGAACATGAAACTTGCCCAAACATACAAACCATGCATATAAGTTTCGGTCAAAATTACTTAATTTGCCAAGTAGCTAATAAACTCATTTTCTCGGCTGAAAATGTAGACATGGTGAAGACAACCTGCTAAAGATCAAACCAAGAATCAGAATGGGAAAAAAGGTGATTAAGTGACTTTAAAGCGACATGGTTGTTGGTGCCAGATCATGCAGGTCTGAATATTTCAGAAACTCAGAATAAAACGTCAAACCTTGAGGCAGATGGGCTACAGCAGGAGAAGACCACACCAAATGCCCCTCCTGTCAGCTAAGAACTGAGCCTACATTTTGCATGCTGACATCAAAGTTGGACAGCAGAAGTCTGGAAAATATTGCCTGGTCTGACTAATTACTGGTATAGCATTTGGGTGGTACAGTTGGGTGTTAACAACATGAAAGGCATGGGTCCATCCTGCCTGGCATCAACAGTTCAGGATGGTGGTGGTGATGTAACGATGCATGCCATTTTCTATGGGCACACCTTGGGCCTTTAGCACAAACTGAGCATTAGTTAAAATGGGATGAAATCAGCTGACTGTTATGCAAATGTACAGGAAGAAAAATAGCATATTTGTTTGATGTTTATTTCTATCTGTCTCATGTGCAGCTAAATAAAGAATCTTTTTAAGAATCTATGCAAGGAACAAGATAATTACAAATGTAATGTGAATACAGTAACAAGTTACATTACTGCATAAATAAAAAAAATCTAATGTGATTATAGTAACGTGTTACTTTATGCTGTGCGACACCCAACACTGTCTATAAATACCCAGATAATTTTCTGAAGTCTGCTTTCTTAAATTAAGGAATTATTATCAAATGCAAAAGATAATTGTCCACAACGCTTTTTCTTTTGCATTTTTCTTGCATTACTGTGCCTCATAATTCACAGTTTGAGAAACACAGATTTTTATTACCAAACATTTTGTCCAGTCGTGGTGGTTAGACTGCTCTTGGTCACACAAGCACTACAAACCATATAACAACCACAACCAAGTTAAAGGCATTAATTTACATGAAATAAACCAACTGTTGCATGTACACTTTATAAAGCATTTTTATTAGAACGCCAATAAAATGTCTATAAAACTGGCAACAGGACTCTAGTTTTCAGTCTCTATATCCATTTGTTATCTAAAATTAGCTTTAGCCATAATGAACATATTTATTTTATGTTTTTTAACAGGTTAATTTTGTCCAAATAATTGTACAGCACTGTATAGTTTTCACACTTGGTAAAAAGTGATCTTAACAACTCAGAAAGAAAAGCTGGAGATTAAAGGTAATCTCCACAGAAAACACACTTTGACTCTCACCATTACTCCTGTAGAAAGGATGGTCACCACTGTATCAATCTATTAAACCCAGTAACTCATATCTCATGGCAGAGTGTACCAGCAGAGAACACTTTGCAGTGCTTTCAGCCTCAGTGTGCTATGCTTGCTGCTCGCTAATATGGTACCCACCGTGAATGTTTAAACCATCTGCTCTGAGACCTGGCCATCTAAACGCTAGGCCAGCCCTGTTAAAATATTGGCTGAAGGCTCCTTTCTCTCTTCTCATCTCTTTCTCCATCACACAGACTAACCTCCTCTTCACTTGTTTCTCTGCTCATCCACCCCTCCTTTCCTCAGTTTGCCCTCTCTTGTCTAACGCTCCTCTACTCCTGTGTCCTCTCTCCCTTTATGTCTAGCTGTTCCCCCGAGGTTGAACTACCAATTATGAAAAAATGAACCGTGACAACTTGGACATCTGCTGAAGAGCGGGCTCTGTTGAGGGGATTCATTCTGTAATCTGCTGAAACACAGAGTGCAGCCGAATGACAAACAGAGACAGCCAAAGACCAGGACAGGACGAATCCTCATATATGTCACATATGCAAGATAGATTAGTGATATATAGAATATTTCTTCAAGCATTCATCATTTATATGATGAGATGCTGGATAAAAAATTTGTGATCCTCATGGGAAATTGTAATGATATACCAGCACAAGAAACTGAAGTTTTTGTGTTGGTGCATATACACTTAAGGTATTAATTGAGGATCTTCCATCAGCGTAATACATTGTCTCAAGATTTTCAAAAGTACTAAAGAATTACTGTTACTATGGTCAACATTTCTTTTTCCAGGAACTATTTCTGCATAAGCTGAAATTATGGTTCAGCGCTGGCTGTTCATGGCGGTTGTCAATAAAGGCAGTGTACAAAGTATGTGGTAAACTGTTCTGCGGGCTACTCATTTTGTGCTGTTGTTGTTTTGTCAGCCAGCTGCAGAGAAGAGCAAAGTTACAACATACAAAGAAGTGAAAACGAGTGTTAACAACAAAGGTACCCACTACAGTCACTGTTTGTAGTTTTCATAATGCTTTTCTATTTCATTTATTTATTTATTTATTGTTTATGTTCAATATTGGATTTTTTTCAGTCTTTCCCATTCTTGATAAAGCCTGCTGTTGCTCCCTTCCCTGTTCCTGTAAAATTGTTCAAATTTAGACTTTGACCCGTCTGAAATTATGAAAGCGCTTCAGTGCAGCCTTGCAAATGTAGACCACAGAAAGAGATTTTTAAGCCAATTAAATTTACATAATCTCTAAGATATTCAAAGTTATAATTAAGGTGTGTCCCACAGCCCTATAGATGAATGTAAAGCAGTGTTAATAGGTTGCACAGGGAGCAGGGTGGCTCACATTCATCAAACAGCTTTTCTCATCAAGTATTAAAGGCAGGCTTAGGGACAGATCGATCCACAGTGCCAGAGATCTTTAACCTAGATTGTTAGCTGCTAAGTGGACTGAGGTCCATTCTAAATACATACAGAATACTAGAGGTAAGCACATAGGCACACATGAAACAAAAATAGTATATCTCAATGCTTATACAGGAAGATGCATGCGTGGTTACACAGACCAAGGACAAATGGTATAATAGAAGACTCTTGCTATGACCTGTAAGATTAAGGTGGCGTAAGTAATGGTGGCATCTCAAGGATAAAAATAAAGGACCTTTGTTGTCAGGGTCACACCAATAAATATACTCATGTTTAAAAGTAGTACTGACAGTTTGAAATACTATTATATTTTGTCAACTCATCTACACACCCCAACTAAATTGCATTTAGGTAACGACACTGAAGGCCCTTTCTAATGTTAGTTTTCACTCAATTTAGTTTTGAGAAATTGTCATTGTGCCAAAACTTAACATAAAATGAAAAAAAGAAGCAAAGTGGCATTATGTTAATTATGAATATTGATGCTAACATAACCTCTATTCAGTAATGTTGCATCTGCTTTCACAACCTGTAAGCTGACAGCTATCATTACATTTCCTAGAGAATATCTCCCCAGCAATCAGACAACTCTGTCACCCTGTCAGTCTGACACTAGATATCATTTTGATGCTGTTAAGTGTCCAGTCTCTCCTTTTGGCAGCTAAGCTAATGTTAACGTTGATCCAATGTTGGCTAAATATTTAATTTCACAGTTTGACAAGAAAAGAATCGTTCAGGTCTAACTGGATCGTCTTCTATGAAAATAGGAAATAGATATGGCGATTTATGGAAATGTGAATATTTAAATAAAACATAGTTTATAAGGCAGAAACATAGTTTGTATACTATTCTAAAATTCAGTATTTGGGATAAAAACATTTATCCTTCAACACAAGCCTGAACTCTCTTAGGCAAATTATATATATATAGGTCCCTCATCCTATTCATGTAACCCCTTCCGCCAGGGTTACTTGCGTAGTAGCATTCCAACAGCGCCCTATTTTCGTCTCTTGCCCAC
>VVHJ01020513.1:8812-13812 GCA_015107715.1 Tylochromis polylepis
TTACAGAATAACATTTCAAAGAAATAGATAACTTATCAATTTCTCTGTAAAAAGACACACACACACACACACACACACACACACACACACACACACACACACACACACACACACACACACACACACACACACACACACACACACACGCACACACTCTCACACACACACACACTCACTCTCTCTCTCTCTCACACACACACACACACTCTCTCTCTCTCTCTCTCTCTCTCTCTCTCTCTCTCTCTCTCTCACACACACACACACACACTCTCACACACACACACACACACACACTTACTTTGCGCCTGGGACTCCGCCGCGTGCCTCCCGGTGATCACGCGCACTTCTTCAGAGCGGAAACAAACATCCAGAGAAAACTGCTCCTGCACCGGGAGCGGAGCACCGGAGCACCGGAGGAGGTGTCTGTCCGCTTTGAAAGATCCGCTGAAGACGAGTCCCTCACTCACCGTGTGCGCGTGCGCGTGAATCGATGAGACGCGCGCTTGATTGGATCTCCCTGTTTGCGATAATGTGCATGAGGAGGAGGAGGAGGCTCGGGCTGCCGCCGAGACTCGCTCCTGCCTGCCCAGGAGCGCCTCCCTCGGTGCTCCTCCTGGAACAAGGAGCCGTGTGCGCGCGCAGGTGAGCTCTCTCAGGTGAGGCCGCCGTGAGGAGGGCTCGCGGAGCCGGAGCAAAGTTTGGGAGGAGGAGGTTTCCCGGCGCTCGGATCCTCGCGCAGACCGGTGAGTGTCCCGTGTGTGCCCGCGCGCTCTGCGTGTCGGACTGAGCGCGAGCTGCTGCTGCTCCGTTAGATCCGCCCCAGCATCTGTCCGTCTCTCCATTGGCGCATCCATCAGTGTCACACACGCACACACACACCACTCCCACTCCGTGCACGCGCCGCGTGCACGCGCTGACTGACACGGTCCACTTTGGGAAATCAAAGCTGCGTTTCTTCTTCTGTGAATCAGAGAAACACGGAGCCACGCGGAGAGGTCCCGCGCGCGCGCGTGGTATGAGGGAAACAAAGTTTAACCCTCACGTGACCAAACAGATTTTATTCAGAGATATTTCACATGTTTGAGAGTAATCTGATTACTCTGATCGGCTGCGTGTGCAGAAAGTGGCGCTTTCAGTCTGCACGTCAAACTGCGGCAGATGTGCTCACAGATGTTAGCTGTGCACTGTGTGTGTGTGTGTGTGTGTGTGGGACGTGTTTCATTGTTTTCCTTCTCAGGCTGAAGTTTCTGAGCAGCTTCATTTGAATTTGGACTTTTATTTATTTTTCATTTCGTTTAAACTTTTGTTTCATGTGACGACGTCAGCTCCTCTCCGCGCGCCGCACAGCCCGCTCCTCCCTCCACAACAACAACAACAACAATAATTACAACAATACAAACAAGCACAATAATTATTGTTGTAGTAAAATTATTGTTATTAATAATATTAGTAATAATATAATTATTAATGTAATAAGCAAATTATTATATAATAATAATATTAATACTACTACTAATAATAATAATAATTATGAATATAATAATAATTGTTATGAATACTGCTGCTGTGACATTCATCGCGCCGGTTCGTCTGTGAGGAAACATCAGATCTGAAAATCTGCAGCCTTTTCGCGGCTCTCTGCTGCGCGTGCACGTGACACATTTATTAAGAAAAAATGCGGAATAAATGTGCGGAATATCCGCAGTTGGTTGGAAACAGGAAGGGATTTTCAAAGTTTGAGACAGAAAAAGTTTTTAAATAATTTTTTAAACCCGACACACACTCTGCGCCTTACTGCACGCGCGCGCACAGACAGCGTGCACGTGTCCGGGGTCACTGATGGAGGTGACGGTTTTTTGTTTTGTTTTTCTGATTCACACACGCACGCACACACACACACACACACGCACACACAGATCTGTGAGCTGAAAGTGTTCAGGGAGCTCTGAGCTCATTTAAACTGGAGCCCAAAATAAAAAATCTCTGCACTTTATTAATATTCACTGTTTAAAATGACTCAAACACAGTTTGTTGAACTCAGATATTTTTAAAGACTGAAAATAATTTTAATGTCAGCACAGAGAGCAAATCAATCAGCTTGTTAATGAGCTTCTTGTAAACTGATCAGTTGCCAGTAGATCAATTTGAAAACATTTTTCCAATAAAATCGTTAAAAATCAGGAAGCTTAAATTCGGCACAGATGGAATTTCTCCCGTTTTCTGTTCCTAAAAATAAAATCAATAACCTCTACCGGCCCTCTCAGTCTGAGACCGCCTGCTTCATCCCGCCGTGTCGGCTGCCGCCTCCAAAATAAAATAGAAAAAAAAGCAACCTGGTGGGCTCGTGCTTTTATTTTACAGGAACAGAAAAAAATCACATTTGCATGAAAACAAAGCAGGACAGACTCTCCTCCAAAAACCTGAGAGCTCCCAAACTCCCACAGAAGGAGCTGAAGGGGCAGGTAGCCCCCCCACAGACACCCCCACCCACACTGCCCTCCCTCCTCCTCTATGGGTGAGTTGCGGAGCTAGCAGGGTTGAGAGGGCAAGTGCTGACCAGCCCTCTTTCTTTCTCTGTCTGCTGTTATTAGGTCACCACACACACACTCACACACACTCACACACCCCTCTGCTCTCCTCTGGTCAGTGCTGCCACCAGGGAGCGGGGTAATTTAAGCCCTCCTTGATGCAGCCTATTCATCACTGTCCCGCGCTGCGCCTTCAAAATTAAAGTCTGATCTCCAAAGTTCGACTGGAACCAGATAAAACCCGGCAGAGGTCACAGACGGAGGGCCGGGCGGGTGGCACACCGAGCCGAGGCTCGGCGGGGACACAGAGCCGCCGCTCGCAGTTTTATCATCGTCTTCATCGTCTTTATCAGCTTCATCATCTCCGTGTTCGTTTGTTGGGGGAGAGCGCAGGTCAGGCTGAAGCCTTCAGATGACTCCCCACAAATCCAAACTGTGAACTGTTCAGAGCTGAAAACGCTCCCCACGATCGGGGGAAGCGTGCTCGAGCGGCGCTCAGAGATGCTTTTTCTAACAGACCTGATCAGAAACAAACTGGGAACTTGTTAAACCCCTCGGCAGCTTTTAAAAAGTGTCATCAGCTCCACGTGTCAGGTTCTGGTTCTAAGTGGGGCTGAGGGTTCCTCCCCCAGGAACATTTGAGCGATTCCTGCATCTTACTGAATTTTTATCAATGCAAAGAAAAGTGATAAAAACGAGGCAGCAGGTCTGGAGGATGAAGTCCCTCTCGGTCGTGGACAGGGCTCAGAGGTTACTGCTCGTGTCACGTGGATCTGTGTTCCCGGGATTTTCTCCCCGCTGTAACTGGAAACCAGTTAGAAAAATACACCACCACTCCCAGCCTCCTGCTTGCCAGACCTACGAGAGGAAAACTGTATTTTAATATTAACAAATATTTCAAAGTGATACTGTTTGTTTTTTGTCTCTGATTTGTGGTTTGTTGGGGGCACAGATGCATTTGTCCTTCTTTAAAAATTTTAACTCGTTTAAAAAAAAATCCTCTCAGCACAAACTGGATGAAAGCTCGAGCGCCTGAAACTCAGAGAGGACGGGAAGCGTTTCATCAGATTTCCTGTTGGCCGAGCAGAGACGTGTCCTCACTTCAGAGCACGTTTCAGTCAGCTGGACGGGTTTTTTCCGGCAGGACGGAGAATTAAAAATTCAGTGAAATGAAAATCGGCTCGCTGCGTGAGGATCGTTAGAGGAGAAAAAAATCGTTTCTTTGTGTCCTCGCAGCCACCACGCCGTCGCTCTGACTCCTCTAATGCTCACGCTAAAAGGTCAAAGAATGAAGTGACGCAGGACCATCCTTTAAAACATTTAACACACACACACACACACACACACACACTGGAGCACAGGCAGGAAAACGTGTGTTTTTATGGCAGTGCGGGTTAGCCTGAGCGGTGAGGATATTTTTGGCTGCAGGTATTTCTCAGGAAGTGTTTGTGTGTCTGATGACTTTGTGTTTATCAGCGTACAGTAAGACGGCGCACCGCTGAGTGACTCACTGCTTCCTCCTCACTGCGAGTGTGTGTTTTTTACTGTGGAAGTGTGTGTGTGTGTGTGTGTGTGTGTGTGTGTGCGCAGAAACCAGGCTGACAGCTGCAGCTCATTACAGGCACTATTACTGATGGGGACTGCTGGGGGAAATTCCTTCTTCCACAGAGCAAACCACCCTGTTTACCACACACACACACACACACACACACACATTCATAAAGCGGCGCTGTAACATCTGTAAGCAAAACAAAAGGAAACAGAAACATTTACTGTGGAGTGAAACACTGAGGAAAACACGAATGGAGCTCCTGCAGGAGAAGCGAACGCGTCCTCCTGGTACGAGCGGCCTCCTCGTCACGTCGTCCGTGCGAGTGCCGTGAGTGGGTGTGCACGTATATACAGACACATCCACAGCCACGGGCGGAGTGCGCTGAGAGGAGATGAGATCATCCACACACAGTCAGAGTATACAGTGTCCAGTGACGTTAATGAGAGGGCTGAGAGCCAGACGCACATGTGCTACAGTCATTAGGACAGACTTCAGGCCACTGCGCTCCATTACTGAGCTGCTCACAAACACGGGGGGTTCTCAAAGCCAGGCTCAGGGACCACCGGCGCGCCGTCACAGGCCTGAACGAACCCTCTGAGGTCTCAGTCGCCGTTAGAGACGAGGCTAACCCGGGTGATCAGGCTTTGTAATTCACGCTTTTATTATTAAATTGTTCTTTTTGCAAAAAAGGAAATCATCACTCTGACTGACACGCGTCAAAAAAACCCTCACACGTTTTCCAAAACAGTTTTAGTCTTTCTCTAATATTTCTTATATATCAGGTTAGGGTGATTTAGGCCACAGAGCTCTCAAAAAAAAAAAAAAAATCTGCCCAAAACGCTGACTTTAGGTAATTTAATTACATGTAAATTTTCCATCTAATTTTCTTAAATAAGTAAAAATGTTCCATTTAATGAACC
>VVHJ01020520.1:31353-44369 GCA_015107715.1 Tylochromis polylepis
GGGGAGGGTAGTCCGCTGGGATGGAGACACACGCACACACACCAAGAAAAACAAAAACGGCTCATTAAATACTTCCCCTTTTTTTTCCCTTTCACAAACAAACTGTCACACTGTCCGCCACTGAGAAAACACAGGGGGAAAAAAAAGGACAACATCTTTTTTAATCATTTTACTTACAACAACCAGCGCAACAGGTGCCGAAAACAAGGTGAAGGTTACAAATCTACGGCGAAATATAGCAGTGCACGGTCGAGGTTAAAAGTAGATTACACAGTAAGCCTGCTGAGCTTATGGCCCATAAATACACGACTGGCTCTGGAGCGTCCAGCGTGACGGCACAAACATGATTTATAAAGTATGTCGTTCTGAAAATTTTAAAAAGTGCATCAAATGATCATTTCGAGACAATACGCATTAATCAATTAGCATGTGTTTTAATGTCAAGTTTGTATGTTCCGTCGTTTGTTATGATTACTGCTCGCCTTTCTTTTATCCCCGATGCGGGACAGTCCCTCAGTTTTGTTGTACTACGTTGTACTATGACTGTGCAGCGACAATAAAAAGTTTTATGGGGCAAAAAAAAAAAAAAAAAAAGAGTTCAAAGATGTTCTCTACACCTACAGGTTTGATGTCAGCTGGATCAAATGCTCACACATTAGATCTGAGCTTTAACGATCAGTATGTATGCTGATTTTTTATTAGTCACAATCGATAAAACGACTGTCGTGTAAAAACTGCTTTTGTTTTTCACACCACCGGATTCGGCAATTTCCTTTATTTCTAATGAGCATTTTAGCACCTTTCAGCTCTTTGTTCTGGTTTTCCACCTCACTGATCTCAGTATGACTTTTGCCCACTGCACAGCAGGAAGTTGCTAACCAATAAAAGTCACCTGTACTAGTTCTGACGCAACAGAAAGTCAGTGAAAACTAGGTGTTCGACACATGCCAGCACCACTGATACCAGAGGCTAGAGGCTAAAACTAACGTATACTGGCTGATGTAGCTCACAGATGCTGTCCACCATCATTTTCATTCCCACTTCTGACACAGAGGCAGGCCTGGCTCCATACCAGGAGGCCATCAGTGGAGGAGAGGTGATAGTGGAGCATGTAGCCACTGAAGAGCCACACATCTCCCCGAGGAGTTAGTGGAGACCTTAGCAGAGCTAACATTGAGTAAACTGTCACTCAGAACGAATGCTGACATTAATCTTTGCATCTGCAGGTTACTGTTTGCAAACATGTCTGCCATACGAGAGCCGTTTGCACAAATGTGTGGCGTTTGTCATTTGAACGGAACATTTTTTGTTCAGTGCGACGGCATTTTTATTACTTTCATTTTTAACTTGCGATTCAATTGAAAACAACTCAGCAGGATATAATTCATTATTCTCACTTTAAGTAGCTTAAAACACGAGACTCACGTTTTGTCATTAAGGTGTCGAACCGACTGAAAGAAGCAGTATAACGCAGGAAGTCGTTTAATGGAGCGCACGTTTGCTCTAACCGGTTGCAGAGGAGCTGATGAAGACTTATTGTTGTAAGTCATCATCATTTGCCTGAACTGCAAAATCAAATCAGACATAGTTTAAAAATAAAAAAATTTTTTAAAAAAAGCCAGACGGCGACTGAAGTAGCGCCTCGCTATCCCACGTCAACGGACTGACACACATAATTGCAGCAATTTGGTTAACTAAGAAGTACTAATCTGGAGCAAGCATGGCTTCGCCCCCCTCTCTCTCCCTGAAATTGAAATTGAAATGTTGTGTCACAGACGGGTTAGACTAGGTGTTTGCCGTGCCAGACGGCGACAAACAAGCTAAATTTGTAGTTCTGAAGCGCGCGCTAATCCAAGGATTGCATCCCGCCACATGTTTCAGACAGGATAAGGAGTTACGTGCCAAATTAAATTCTGATTTGGCTTCTCTCGGCACAGGACTTAAGACTGAATCATTTGACCGTGTACTTCTGAGTACCAAACCAGACATGAGCTTTGCAAATTAAAGGCTTTTATGAGACGTAATGGGAATTTGTTCCAATGCTAAGACTTTGATGAGTCCTGTTCAGAAATTCCATTTGCATTCCGTGGCTTTTATCTGTTTTCATTAGAATCTAATTGATGTCATCAGTGTAGTTTATCCAAGGCAGCTGACCAAATTAATTAAGCGTGGTTTTCAGTTGGCTCAACAAAACAGCAGAAAGAGGGGAAAAAAAGGAAGTGAAGACAGAGAGATAATGCAGCATGGTTAAAATTGGACACTTCTGCGTCTCGAGCATTACTACATTCAAGAAACTGTGAGCACTGCATTAAACATTCCCTCTGGGTACTTGAGGCCCTCCATGTGAATTGTTTATATAATAACCCTGTGACCTCGGCTAAAACTCCAGAGTGTAACGGCTCCTCTAAACCTCTGGGAGAGAAAATAAAATATGCTGCTCGACAACAAGGCTCGGGCCCAGGCCGCCCTCCCCTCCCGCTCCAGCACGGATCCTTTTTACCCGAATATAAGTCACTTGTAACTTGTGGCTTACAGAGAATTAAATCATTAAGTTGCATGTACATTTCTCTCAAACATCAAAGATGTTTCGGATTCATCATTTCAGGAAACACGAGTTGTGAATGTTGCAGAGAAGCATGTTTTATTGAAAAGGTTTTATAGCTTTGTGCGTGGAACAGTGGAAAAAAGCAAGACTTGGAGGAGGAACGGGGTCAAAGGATGTTTCTGGCCATTTCCCTTCTTGACCTAATTTTTTTCTTCTCCCATCAAGTCATTTAGGAGTGAATCGCATTAGTGTGCAAATGTTAAATAAAAAAACAAAACAACCTTTGCATGCACTGTTTGCACCCCCAGTAGTCTTTTCAAGGAAAACCATTCTCTCTCATAGAAAAAATGCACTCAGCCTTGGAGATGTTTGCAGCTGATTCAGGGTCAGAAAGAAACCGCAGCATGTAAGCTTTAAGAAGAAGCCTTTCAAATTAAGTGGCATGTAATGTTATACCTCATTTCCATAACTGAGCATTCTTTTATAAGAGGAATGATCTCAAAGATCTCCAGTGCCATTCAAACACTCCCGACTTTATTGGTTTCAACTGGAAAATCTTCAAAACCACAAAATCATATATGTAAGAAATATCTTAAACCAACATCATTTCTGAAGTTTCAAACAAAAACTACTTCACCGAGCTGGTATTTACAAGTGTTTACAGACACGCTGTCTTTTCCTGCAGACTGCTGGCAACTGTGGTAATCTGCTAGCAACCAAAGCAGACCCGAGGAGGTTTTCGGGGCAGGGACCTCTTTGCGACCATCAGCAACTTCCAGCAACCAGTCGACAACCAGTCAAGGAATACGCATTTTCCCCTAGTGACCACTGGTTGCTAGGTGGTTGCTGAGCGGCCTCTAGGTCTGTGTGATTGAGCCCCAAGAGTTCAGACATAACTGGAAACCCCTTTCACCCTGCGCCGTAGCCTTCCACACATTTCAGTCGCTGCAGGCTGCGTCGACCCAACGTGTAATTACATTTCTCGGGAGGTGCACGTCACATGACAGGTTGTGTGTAGCGTTAAATGGGTTTCCCAAAAGTGACAACGCAGATTTCCCGCATTAGTCTAAATGTTGTTGCTCATCACGTGGACACGATGGCGATATTTTCTCTGTCTGTGGAGATCCAGCCTGAGCACCATTGTTCAGCAGCACTTTGTGTAATCAAAAACTTTTAAGGTTACCTTCAATGGTCAGTTTGATGCTTTTATTATTAAAACCCTTCATCGCTATCCTTTCGTGCTCACCCCATGTTAGAAGCGCTATTCACATTTAGCGTGTTTAAAATGCATAACATAATATTCTAAGTGCATTACTGTAAAAATAAGAGGAATAAAGTACAGGGGTATTCAGAGAGGGCAACCACCAGTGAGGCCAATCCACAAATAAAGGGTTCTTCTTTTTCCTTCCTTTTAGCATAATCTTGGTGCACGAATAACAGTAAACTGTAGGCTTGGTGTCAAGTCTTCCAATACAACCTCACGAACCCTTCAAACAAGGAACTTAACTTATATTTCTACGACCTGTAGGGCACAGTTCCAGTTTTGGTTCCTGGACTCAGTTCCTGCCTCCGAGTCAATATTAGAGCGAGAGGTGGTCATCTGGATGAATATTATTCAAATGTAAACCGCAGTTCCTGCAGGCAGACCGCTCGAGTGCGGGCCAAAACACTGAAGAGGGTTATTGTAATATTCATCTGGATTCTATATTAGAGCACGCTGGTTGTTTTAAATATTGCAAAATGGGGAAAATCTCAGCCAGAAATCTACATACTAAAAACACCATTTGCAGTGCAAACAGAAATATTTTTAAAATTTTTCACTTCTCTTTCTTCTCGACCCCACACACACACACACACACACACACACACACACACACACACACAGTCAAATCTTCACATCTTCCTCACCTGCCACTAAACTGCAACATAATATGTGGGAAAAAATTCATTTTTAAACTTTAAATAAACCATGAGTCTGTCTGCAACACTTTCTGCAGGACGTCCCACCGCTACAAATCAAATCCTGGGTCTTTGCTTCCTGAAACGATGACTCCAAACATCTTTGTCCACAGAAACTTTGTCCCATCGGTGTCAGCCATGGGACACGATATTGCCATTTCTAATAAGTCGGGGGGGAAGAAAAAAAGCCCAACACGGGTTTTAGCACTCGCTGTTCTGCTTGTCTGCGCTAATGCCGTTAGGCTCTTAAGCAGTGTGAAGCAGGCACAGCGAGAACGGCTCCTGTGCTGTGAATGAAGCTGACTCCATTTGTGACAATAGGGAGATGAAAGCTCCAAGTGCGCACTAATGAGAGAAGCAGCAGGAACACCTACTTAATACGACAACTTCCCCTCTCTTTATTGAGCAATTACTTTTAAGTAGCTGCTTTGTGAACAAGGAATCCTAATCAGTGATTAAAGTTATTTGAGAGGCTGTGAGAGGTGTAATTGGCTATTGGGAACCCTCAGTATTGTTAAGGGGTGGGGGTGGATCCAGCTGTGACACTGAGGGACTTGTATTAAACTTTTGTTTTGGACTAACTGATACATTTATTAACACTTCAAATGCTGATAATTGTGAGCGACTCATTCTTGAATGTATGCGGGCGACTGCTTTTTAGTATAGTGTCTTTTATTATCCCCTCCGCGTAGATTGGAATGAGTTTTTCTAAATGATTTAGTTTAGAGGGGCTTCTGTGCCTCAGATGGAGGAGTTATAAATTTTGAGGGTCTTGTTCGCCAACGTGGGGGAGACTGGAGCGACAGGTTGACAGATGAATTGCTGGATCTTCTGCCGGGATGTGGACGCTGTACCGGTCTGTTGTTGGAAAGAGAAGAACTTATTGTTCTGTACTCGTATGCCTCACATATAACCAAAGGAATGTGACTGGGGACGAAAGCCGTGGAAACGAGCGTCCGCTGAAGGGTGTCTGGGCTCAGCCTCCGAGAACTCACCCAAGGGTTTAGAAAGGAGCCAAGCTGAGGTGGCTCGAATGCCTGGGTGAACTGTGGTGTTTCTGTTGTACTGGTAGGAAACTGCAGGGCAGAACCAGGATACCAGGAGAGACCGCATATTCTGGCTAGCCTGGGAAGGCCTCGGGATCCCCTTTAAGACTTGGACCGGAGAGAGACGAGTCCGGGTATCTCTGCTTAAACCGTGACTTGAATACAGGTAAGTGTCAGGAAATGGATGGAAAGATTTCAGCATACGAGTTGCATGACAAACTAGTCAAGTGTCAGGAAAATTACCCCAGAGACAGACGTTTTACTTTAAAGTCTAGTTACGATGACAAAAAATGATCATCTCTTCAAAAACAATGAAAAACTGGAGAAATCATCTCAGTTTCTAATCGCAGAACAACAGAACAGATACAGATCTCCTTCTGGATTCATGCACGTTGTGGAGCGAATTATCAGCAGTGGTGGAGGTGTGAAGTCTCAGACCGCTCTTGTTAAAAAGTGCTACCGATAAGAGATTTCAGCAGAGTAATAAAAAAAAAAAAAAAAATCTTTGCAGGTTGGAAATGAGCGTTTTTTGTAGTGCTTCTGATCTGCAGTAAGGATTAGTCAGTTCTGTGGGGGCAGGAAGATTGTACTGAAGGTTGAGCATATGTTTTCAGATTTACATATGTACAACATTATCAGAGTTACACGTGTGTAAGCGGTGGCCATCTGGCCTCTAAGGACTTAGGACAAAGCCTGGCAAAGAATATAAGTGCCTTTCGCATAACATAGCCCACATTTCTGCAAACACAACAGTCTGCAGCAGAGAGAGCACAAACTGAGGAAACCTAAAATACAGGGAAAGAGCGATTTGGGCGTGCAGCACATAAATCCTCTCCCACAATATGAACTTGATTTATTGCTGAAAGTCTCTGCTCTCTGTTAGCATTTACACATGCTGCACTGAGCCTAAATAAGGGCAGGACAGTGATCCAGCGTCGGTCCACGCACGGCGGCCAAAGTTCAAGAACGTGAACGATACCCATCCTCTAAAATCACGTTCGTACAAACGTGACATAGCCAGTGTTCTGAATAAAGGGAAGCTTTGTTTTATCGAGCAGCAAATATGTAATCCCTCTCAGACAAAATGGACAAAAAGTGTTTCAAGTCCACATGTTTTATCTCCACATAGCCACTCCAAATGTGCTGTGGAAGAGCACATTGTTTTGACATAATTATGGACTCGTTTTATTCCATCTTCCGCTGGTGAAGAGCAGCTGAGCCCTGCTCCTAATTAGCATGATATGTATAGAAGAGTGATTTACGACTTCATTTGGTTTAGAGATGCAAGGGAGGGATTTGAAGTCTTTGGAGATGTACTTGTTTTAAGTGTAAAAGAAGCAGCCCAAAATTGGCTTCTGCTATTCCACGGAAAAATCCCACAGGAGGAAAAAACTGAGATCAGGAGCAATAGGCGGATTATGTTTGTGCACAAAAGCAAAGAAACAAATACTGAGGAAAGGTGAACGACTTTTTAGGTGAAACGATAAACGGGCTGAACAATTAGCGTCTTAAAGTGTGTTGTTAGCAGCGTTTTGTGATGAGCGAAAGCGTGATTCATCAAAGGTGCAGAGGGGAGCTTTGCTGTCGTTTCTTCTAAACAAAGTGGAGAGCGAGTAAATGAAGCGAGTCAAATGTCACAGCAGAAAGCCACCGCTGTGTAAACTCTGCCAGTTTCATAACGTGAAACCTTTTCACAGAGACGTGCAGACTTTTTCTGTGCTACGAGTGCAACTTTAACTCGTAACATATGGTAAAATGACACAGTCGTAAGGAGGCTTTTCTAAAGCCGACAAGTAGAGCTGACAAATGCTACGATGTAATGTAAGTGTAATTAAATTTAATGGATGTTTAATGCAACTTCTTAGGTGTCCTAATGCGTTTGAGTCACTGAGCTGTTCAGAAACATCTTTGATCATTCAAGGAGCAATACAAGAAGTTAATCTAATGCGGCAACTGGAGGAGCCGAGTGCTCTCTCCAAATACTGATCACAATGTCATGTGCTCATAGTGAAGCAAAGGAAACGCCACATCAAGTCACATCATCGACAAAAAGCAGCGTATCACGAATCGCCGACGAGCCTGGAGTATACAGCGTTTGTTCTCGAGCATTAGAAATGTCGTGAAGAAGTGTTATATTAGTATGAATTATGCATACAACTCTATTACCATGCTGCTACACTGAACATGTAATATGCAGACAGCTACGCTTCCATCACAACTGCTTAAGAAGTCTACACCGTGTGTGAGAAAACAGAAAGCAGATTAGTTGCCTTTTTTTCTCCTTTTTATCTTCGGTCTGCTTAGTCATTTCACAGAGAAAGGGTTCACTCGTCACTAAAAATGAACACCGACTCTGGTATCAGTATTTATTTTGCTAGTCCCAGCAGGCTGTTGGATTCCAACATAGATGACGGTCAATGTTTCACGGAGCTGCGCTGGCTCCGAAAACTAAAGACACGACAGCATCCAAAGGTGAAAGCTCACCGTGTTTGGCAAATGATTTGCAGACACTGTGGATTTGGGGTCACAGCAGGCTTAGAGCTACAGGAACAGAAAGAGCTGCGCCAGAAGGCTGCCAGTGAATCTACAGTCCGGGCGTATGACCTTTAGGTAGTGACCAAAAGAATAGGAGTCAAACAAACTGGAAACTGTTTTTCTTCATAGGACGGAAGTGCTCAGCCTAACAGGAAAAGACGACGACGACTGTGGGTGCACAGCTGCTGCTCCGTTGTGTCCAAAAGATGCCAAGTGAAGCAGTTTGAGCAACTGAGCCAGAGGCCTTCTGCTCTCAGTGTCTTGTGATCTTGGAGGAGACTCGGGACACGATGGACACATCTCTCATCTGCAATAAGAATATCGCAGGATCCCACAACCCGAAACATGTCTGGCTGTGCCTGGTGCCACCCAGACCAGACACAGGACGGATGAAACGGATCACCTGGGCCAATCTATCAGTTGATTGATCACAGGTAATGCGGATATTTGGGATCGTTAATGATGAGTGCGGAAATGCCTAAATGCATATCCTCCTGAGAACCAAGGAAAAACAATCTTCCCATTGAACTTTTTTTGTGATTTCCTTCCTCTTTGGAGGCCACCCAAACACACGAGACATCAATGGAAAGCCCAGGATATCCTCTACTTAGTATATCAGGACTTAGTAGGATAGCTCAAATAAGTCAAAAGATATAGACCAAAAACAAATTTCCATTACAGAGGACATAAATGCATAGGCTGGTTTTCAGGAGGTTATGGCAACTTGGAGCATCTCGAGCACGATCGATCTCATCTGATCTTGGAAGGTAAGTAGGGTCGGGTCTGGTTAGTGCTTCGATGGGCCGCCTCGAAATACCAGGTGGCGCAAGCTTCAGGGGTGGCTGTGGTTTAGGATCAGAGCGGATCGTCTAACTGTTGGGACTGCTGGTGGCTCAGTCCTGGCTGCTCCAGTCTGCACGCCAAAGTATCCTGGGGCAAGAGACTGAACCCCAAGTTGCTACCGATGCATTCATCGCGAGTGTGAGTGATCGACAGAAAGCTCTTAGGCACGGAGAGAACGGGCTTGTAGTATAAAGTGAGTGTTCAAGCAGAGGAGAAAAACACTATATGAGAACCAGTCCATTTACCATACATTATGCTGGGCTATAAGATGAATGTGTCTTTTTCTTTATGTCAGTTAGTTCCCGCTATTTTAAAATATCAACATGAATAAAACTTCAAAGCGCTCACATCACACTTTAAGTTTGCATGTTAACATAGAAGTGATTGAGCAGAGACTCAGACTAACGAGATGGTACTTAGACTTTGCTGATGGTACTGCAGGTGCGGGGAAAGCAAATGACGAGACTGTCCGATTTACCAAATAAAAGCACTGCTGTCAACGATCTGAAGCATGACGCTGACGACAGTTCACAGTGTGGAACTCACCGATGGCTCGAGCAGCGCTGGGCAGCATTAGGCCAGAATAAATGTAGGGAGCGCTCTAACTGCATTAAAAACTTAAATTTCTCCTTCTTGGATTTAATTACTGACACCACGTATAAAGGAAATGTAACTTTTTAATGATGACGAAGTTTATTATTGCCGTGGTTTGATATTATTAAACTCTTAAGTGTCAGTGTCTGAAATTAAAATCCAAAGCCAAGCAGTATGAATGACTAGAAGGCCAAAATTTCCCATGTGCAAGTTCAGTTTTTGAAGTCTTACTCAGCAGTCAAACTTCCTTACATTATGTAGACACAACCGTGAAAGAATAGACAGGATATGTAGAAAACCATTTTAGCAATACTACGAACTTTCAGGAGAAGTGAAATGTCTCATTCTTGTAAGATTACACTTAAAAAAAAAAAAAATCAGTGGCTGTTAGGCAACACAGGCCCGTGAAATACACACTGTAAAAACTATGGTTAGGACAGAGGAAACAATGCTGCACGAAACTTCCGAGCAGAGAGATTCTCCTCAGTTAAGACTTTGCACACATGGCAGAAAACACACAACAAGTAGATGAAGCAGAGCATGTGTTCCAGTTAAGATAAAAGTTGCCTTGTTGTGTGCTCTGAGCGGGAGCCTGTGGTGTCTACGGGGACACTGACACACTCAGTGGTGGATTTCCTGTAAATTCTCCTGGTGACACCCATGAGGGACTCTGACATAACAACCGGTAGTCAGTTTGCCTCTGGCCAGTCAAGCAGGGAGGAATAAAAACAGCTTATGCACATGTTCGACACTTTGGAACTGCTGTGAGCAAACAATTAGCAGGTTTCTGGTAACTTAATGTGAAAAGTTCGTTGTTTTAAAAGAGAAAAAAATAACAGCGCTTCTCGGATGTCTAACTTTCACTATGATTAGCCCACTGCACAAAAAGTTTTATCTCGATAACGAGCAGAAAGACATTATGAGACATAACAGCGTGTTACTGACGCGAAATAACCTCAGTATCAAAGGCTGTGGTTTTGAGGCCATCGATCACTTCACATCAATCAGACTGTAAAGCATTTAATATTTGAAATATTCTGGATGGAAATGCAGATGGTGACTCACTCCAGAGTGATTCAGTTTCCCATGCTGCCGCTGACAGTTTTTGTTCACACCATATAAATGTTTACATTCATTTCATGGAGGCAAAAAAAAATCCCCATCTGAACGCTTGACTAAGATCATTCTAAAGAGAAATTTGAAGCAGCTGTTTGCACGAAGCGGTGAATCAACGACAACGAGGCCCCTCTAAAGACTGAAATGTCTCTCAAAATAGTGTCAGAGGTGGGAAAAAAGGCACAAGGCACGATTCAAGAGACACCCCTGGTGTGAAATCTGAAGAGAGTCAGCAGAAAGCGCGGCACGGTCTCCGTCCTCGACATCACGTTTACCGCCCTGTTCTCGTGCGTAGGCCACACCGAAACAGAGAAGTCCCAGGGAGCGCCAAGCGGACACCGACTCATCGTCAGCATGTGTCGATCTGTTCGCGCAGCTGCACGAGTGCTAAACATTTTAAGCAGCAAACCTCTCTGTGGCTTTAAACAAAAAGCTAAACATTAGCTCTAAAAGAGGCCTTTTCTCAGAAAATAGAATGATTTATTCCTCTGGGTTTTAAGGAAAGGCCGCCGTGTCCTACATCAATAACACAGGGGCTTTCTAAACCATTTCCAGAGCTTGACAGCACCCATTAAATGACACACTGTTGTCAATACTGTTTTAGCAAAGCAGGGCCTAATATGCTTCAGAGGAGTAGTTTTCATTGCAGAGCTGTTGCACTGGATTGCGTTACCTTGTATAGTTATTCATCATATTTTGTCCACCTCTCCTACAGGATGTTGCATCGTGATTTTAAAAATTTGCAAAAATAAATCTTTAAAGCTAAGCTCCATCATAAAAGCCCGCATTAAAAAAAAAGAAAAAAAAAAGTGGAGCATTAGTGGCTCTACGAAAAAACAATCAAACCTTCCTATAGTGCATGCACCATATGAGAACCCTAAAATCTCTTATTGGAAGGAACTTTCTGTCTGAGACATACGTGTCTTTCACTTCCTCCTTCTGGGGCTTTAATCAGAACAAGTGATCCTCAAATAAAAAAATAAATAAAATCCGAGTGCACATTTGGCTAACTGTCTGCACACAATAAACGTGGCCTCAGAGCGCTCATTCCAGCCCCGATGCTGGCCTCCGCCACACAAAAGGGACAGCAGGGCGCCGTGCCAAATTGACTTGTCCCTAATTTTTTATGCTAATCCTCAATTTGACATCAGGCAGTCCCCACGTTTGATATAAAAGATATTAAACAGATAAATGAGGAGACACCCAGATAATCTGTTCATAAAGACGTCTTATCCGCTGACAAGTGGAGATGTCTGCACATGGCTTTACATATTTGCATGATCAAAATACTGACAACAACCAATCAAGTGTCATTTCTAGATGTTTTAATAGAAAGGGGAACGCTTAGGCAGCTCATAAAAGCTCAGTACTCAGTATGCTTCAACCTGCAGATGTTTAAATAACAATGTCACACAGAATTAAACCCAGAGCAGCTGGAAACATCTGCACATGTGCAGAGCAAGAGGCTATTCAACGGTTTTCTCCATATTTTCATCAAACAGATCATCTCAAAATTTTAAGCACTGTCCAGTTTATGTAAACACAGTAAAAGGTGACACTGGTTTCCATGGGTCACAGAGGTCATGAATATTTTAATGCAACTTTGACCTCATTCGGCTCAACAGAGCGAAACGTTGACATTACAAAGTACAACACTGCAATTATTTATATAATCTACAGATGTATTCCCGCCCTCTTCATATTGTTTCATTAATCCTCTTAAATACCGGGACAATGCGTAACGCTGAAAATAAGACAGTGGCTATGGGTGTGGATTAAATGTTGGTGAAGTGACATTTTAAAATCTCAAGGGTTTAATGGAGCCACAAATCATCAACTGGCCATGAAACCTGTTTTTTTCCCTTCTAATTTACAGAAGGAGCAGTGCTGTGGGCTGGGGTGAAAATCAATACTCAAAAGTGAGGCTCATTTATTCTGTAGCACTGGAATGTGGGCACTGCTTAAAGAAAGGCTGCACTGCTGTCACAACAATAAGTAAGGCTTACATGAAAAACCAGCGACATGCATATTTAAAATGAGAATCCTTAAGATTTGTCTTTTTCCTTTTATAGTTGGAAATTTTCAGTAAAAGTGAGCAACAAAGTACATTTCTTCTGCTGCACTCTGTATGCACACCGCGGAGCTCCTGACATCTTTCTGATCAGCTGCATCCTAATTAATGCAAGCATTAAAGCACACCTACAGATCCCACTAACGTCATCATCGCAGCATCGTATTAATCGAAAAGATTTAAAATGTTTTCTTCGACATTTAAAACTGATGTTTGAAAAGAATCGTTTCCGGCTGGTTGTCTCAAACCACCACACATTGAAGGACCTTTTTTTTTTTTTTTTTTTTTTAAATGGAAAATGTTAAAT
>VVHJ01020529.1:2828-14303 GCA_015107715.1 Tylochromis polylepis
AGAGAAATTAGCACACACACACACACACACACACACACACACACACACACACACACACACACACACACACACACACACACACACACACACACACACACACATATATTTGACTCGTTGCATTTATTTCCAAAGGCATTCAATCAAAATCAAAATTACAGTTGACTTTTATTTTCAGAGCCTGTGGAGCACTTGATGGAGCCCTGCAGGTTGCCTGCATCAGTATTTTCAAAACTGATATTGATTCGTCAGTGCATTGATGTTTTTGCCAAGGCCTAAATGCTTTGATGTCATGCTCATGTCACGTTCTTCCTGGAGACAGTCGATCTATACTGTATCCCACTGATGCCTGTGTGATAGTATTCATGTTATGGGCTATATTAAGCACCATCATGTCACAATGACAGCGCTCAGGCTAAAAATAGAGAGCAGCAGAGCCGAATGAAAATCTAATAGCCATAGATTACAGCTCTTTAATAATGATTTGAAAGATGTGATGAGAACATATTAGAAGATAACTGAAGTTCATGCCCAATTACAAAAACATCATTCAGTGATCAGAGTCAGAAGGTTTGAGCATCCTTCATCAGTATATGTTGTGTTAATTCAGGTTGTTTTAAACACGTCCTCATTCTGACAAGCACACATTCAACAGAATGTAAAGGGGATACAGTTAAAAGATGTAGACACTTGACAAAGTGTGACCAAGACATTCAGTTAATGACTGCATCATTGACACTTTTTTTTCTCAATTGTGATACTTCATTTGATTTTGATTTGACAAGAATGAGATAATTATTATAGCCAATATTGTAAACAAGTGAGTCAGAGCCTTTTTGAAATGGCGAGCCTGGTTGAGTTGAAAAGCCAACATAGAAGGGCTAAAATTCCTCAAATGGCCACTTGATGTGGGTTTTGGTCTCTAGTTTATTTCATCATTCATGAGCACACCATTCTTGAGCGTGCTGTGGTGGTGTTTGCAGCATTTTAAAATTAGATTATGACAGATTCTTCTCAAGCAGCAAACCTGCCATTGACCTGAGCTGGGGGCCTGCTTCACCCACATGCAGCAGTATTGAAACAGAATTGTCACACACGCAAGCAAACCACCACACATGTTACTTAGTACCAGTGGCAGTCTGTCAGGGCAAGCAAGGCAGGCACTGCTTGATCAGTTAAATCTATAAATAGACATTTCAAAAAAGAGAAAGCAATCTCTCCACTCTTATTTCAAACAGTGATCTGTGTCATAAGTTTCTCCCATTACCTCTTTGTGCCATCCTTTAAATTACTCCCATCTTGCAACTGCAGTTAGCTATTGTCTTTGGAAGCAGGCTTAATTATGCGTCCCTGCAGTTCCAGTGAAAGCTGTTGTGTCCCTCAATGTCACTGGCTTGTCTGTGTCCCGCTAGCAATGACTTGATCTTGTCAAGCTCTGAGGCCAACAGCTTTTTCTGATTATTTGCACATATACATTGTGGATAAATCTCTGGTCCTTGATGAAAATGATAGGAGACCACCATGTAAGACAAGCTAAGACAAGTCTGTCCTTTCACCACTCTGGTATATGTTGCCATCTGAGTGATGTGTGTAAACAAAGCCAGCAGTAGCAAGTTAACAAGCACTCTGATGGTGATTTCATTGTGGCATATAGGTTTTCTCTGACTAACCACCTTAGCCAATATGTGTGATGGAAGATATTTTTATTAACTCCTTTAGCACATTAGCAAGGAAAGCCTTGATGATGTTGAGGGTACATCAGCTTTTCCCATGTCAGTTTTAATAAAACGGGGAAGTTTAAGAGGTGCAGGCTCAACAAACATTTTTTATGATGTTTTTTTACCAAATATACTAAGTTTAACCAGCTGTTTTGTCAGCAGTCTACCTTTTTTCTCTGGTATCTTTAATCCCCATCTAGATATTGACAGTTAACTATGTCACACAGTACTCAAGCCTTTTAATTCAGCTGTGATAAATAAATAAGTAAATAAAGGTGTAGTCCTGTTTTTCACAGAAGTACATAGTGTTATAAAAAAACTAATTTACAGGTATTGTTGTCTGTGTCAAGCACCCACACAGTCTCTGGATGCACCTTACAACCCAACGAAAACTTTTTCTCCTACCAATGATCCCACTGGCAAGTCCAGAATGATTGCTTTCTGAACTGACCCCACCTGCTCCTTATTGTAGACTAGAGGCTGTTACCTTCCTCACATTTTCTCAGTGTGCACTGATATTAAAACTGTTTGTACACTTTGATTTGGTTTGGAGTGTGCCGACTTCAGAGGTGGGTGCATGTGTGTTTTTTGGCATTCAGTCAGAAGTTTCATATGTACAACCCACCCCTAAAGTTGGTGTTAGAGCTTTTTCCCGAAGGAGAAAAGTGATGCATTGCACCCAGCTGCTCAGTAGCTGAGTAAGTCTCAACGTTTCCTCCAGACTTTTGCAAACCAATATTTTGAAGTTTGGGGATGGCTCGCTGTCAGTGTTATTGTATTTCAGCCTGACACATTCTGTTTCTGAATCTATGATTTTAGAGGGTCATTAAGAGGCAGCTCACGTCAGTAATCACAGATGCCAGGTGACTTTTTTTGTAACTCAAATAAGGGAAAGGAACTCTACCAGGTGGCCACTCACTTTTAAGGGGAACTACAGCTTGTTTGATGTGGCTTTTGACCCTGTGAAATTGCTGGAGTTCATTTTGCTGAAATGATGAATCTTTACGAGAAACATGAGCTGGCAGGCTTTTGAAAATTTGCTCTGTGATGTTAAGTTAAAATGGATACCCCCATCAGAGCAGCAGCAGAGGTAAAGAGAGATGTTCTTTGTTGATGGATTTAATGCCACTTACCTGCTTGCATTGAACCAGGTCCTGCTGTGATAAATCACTCTTCTGTAATCAAAAGTTTTAAGTCCCTTTAAAAAACATTGAACCAATGGTTCTTTGGTGAAGCTTAAATACATAAAACTGTGGAAAAAAAATGGACTGACACGTGATGTCATCTGAAGGTTTGTGAATCAAGCAGAAACTTGCACAGTATATTGGCTGTAGTGACTTGTCTCGGTCTCTTTGCCTTTATTGTTTGAATGTCTTTTCGAAATTTATGGATTTTGTACTATTACTAGTTTTGGTAGAAAATTTGCCAATCTCTTGATCACTGATGAATTTTGTTATTATATTTATGATTGATATCAATCTATTTTACAGGGCTGAACTTGTGTTGGAGATTCACGGTCATATTTACCTAAAACTGCCTGTTTTGTCTCTGAAGTAGAATGCATTCAATTTTATGCCTTTTGTGTGATATGCTTACTTTTATGTGTTCAGTGTCACAGTGGAATTGAGTCTTTATCCACAGTTATGTCCATATGTTTTTGGACAATGACAGTTTTTCTACACCAACACTAAGTGTTTTAAATCAATCAAGATGTGATTTAGCTGCATGCTTTTAGCTTTATTTCAGAGGGTTTAACAAAAGCATTTCATCAACTGTTTAGGAATTACAGACAGACATATTCCCATTTTCAGAGGATCAGATGTAAATGTATGTTTGTTAAAGCCCTAAAATCAAAGCAAAAGATCTGCATGTCAATCGTGTTTGTTCATTGTTTGATAAGAAAAAATCACTGTGGTGGTACAGAGAGGCAAAAATACAAAAGATTTGTTGTTGTCCAAAAGCTTATAGACGTAATTAAGTAAGTGACCATTTGTAGTTGACTGTGCAGTTAGGCACAAACTTTGGATTTCTCAGGATTTCTCACAAAATGAGTCACATTCATTGACCTGAGCTGTCAGCTAAACAGGTTTCTCTGTATAACTGCAGAGGAAGGACTGTGCTCGTTTTCTTTGTTTGCATGAGACTCAAGAGAAACAATGGAGCAGTTTGAAGAACATTCATCTCTACAGACATACTTTTGTTGGATGATTATTTGGAAGACAAAAACTTTTTTATATCAAGTTTTATTCAACGATCACCTCAGTGGAATTTGATGTCCAGTATGTTTACTAACAAAACTTTGGAAGCTTATTTGGGCATTTATAGAAATCAGTTTATTTTCAGAGAAGTGTTAGATGACTCATAGTTGCTGATTTCTGATTGCCGGACAGTTCTTCCTGTTAAAAGGGAGTTTTTCCTTCCCACTGTCGCCAAAGTGCTTGCTCATAGGGGGTCATATGACTGCTGGGTTTTTCTCTGTATGTATTCTTGTAGGGTCTACCTTACAATATAAAGCGCCTTGAGGCGACTGTTGTTGTGATTTGGCGCTGTATAAATCAAACTGAATTGAATTGAATTGACTTCTGATTGATATAAAGCTTTGTTTGTTAAGCCAGTGCAAAATAACCTGTTTTATTTTGTGAAAAGGACTCAAAGTCACATGTGGGGACGCTCACTTACAGAGCTCATATACATTTAAAAGCTCAATTTATTCTGTTATAAGTTTCTAACAAGTGATCACAGTGACCAAAGACTATAGACCCTGCAGCAAATAAAAACTTTTTTTTCTGAAAGTCATGGAGAAAAGCATTACTCAGAAACAAATGTGAAACGATATAGCAAAACCCCAAAGATCTGAAATGGGAATACGTAATGAGTAAAAATGTTCCCAGGACCAGCTGCTGCTCTTGCTGTGCAGCACGACTGAGTTGATGAAATATATTCATAAAAAAAGCTTATAATCATAAAAGTTTTTGCTTTTTGTATGAAGGAGAGGAGAGAAATGCAGAACACAGCAAACCAGGTTAAAAAAACAAACAAAAACACTGCAAGCAGTGATCACACAAGGAAGGTCTTTCAGCAAAGAAAACAAAGCAGCAAAAACAAATTGGGGAAACACAGTGAAGGAAAATCTGAACTAAAAACAAGGGGATGCCTCAGTGTTTCCAGTATGATTTAAAAAAAATTAATTTCTGTTGAAGGATACGAGTTTTTACATCACCTTCTTATCTATCTATCTATCTATCTATCTATCTATCTATCTATCTATCTATCTATCTATCTATCTATCTATCTATCTATCTATCTATCTATCTATCTATCTATCTATCTATCGTCCTTGCAATGACAATACATAATGTTATTTTTCATATTGTTATATTATACAATTTTAAAGTATATCAGAAATGCAGTTTGTAGATTGTAGCTCCGTTTTCTATCGCTCTTCTCTGCTAACAACAGGTAAAGTATGAGGGAGGAGCCTGTCTTACCTTCCCTGGGTTAAACAAACCCAAAGCATAGCTTCCCACCAGAACAGAGCCCGCCTCTCGGCCTCCACAAACCTCCCCTGAAACCTAACACCTGTGACATCATGCTCCACACAGTGGCTGCTGGCTGACTAGTTCTGCTCACAGAGCTGCAGGCTGTTCACTACCTCTCCCTCCCAGGAGAGATCCACAGCTCTGAACCCGCGCTACCAGCCACAAGGAGGTAATCTGCGATCAGATCAATCACGCTGCTGCAGAGCGCTGAAGCCTCTACCTGTGGCTGACCTCGGTGGCTGCACACCTCCCCCGGGCTCATTGCTCCAGCAGCTTGGAGGAGAAATCCTTTATGGGCTTTGTAGGGGAATTGTTCTGTCACTTCTGAGGCACATCGCTGAAGACTCCCAACACTAATTCAGCCCAGGATACTCTTTGTTTTCTCCATGGAGCTTAATGCAGGTAAGCACTTGCTGTTCAGCAAGTTGTGAAGTTTTAATGCTGAACGTGGCCACCTGCTCTCGTGTCTTTGGAGACTTTTTTTCTTTATTATAACTTCAAAAGTGCCTCTCAAATATCTTTTTAGAGTCTTTTGGAATATCATCTTCTCGCTGGCTGAATTGTAGCATTCATGGATTGCACTTAACAACAAAAGACCCTGATGAGTTTACCTCACACAAGGGTCTGCGCTTTTACACACACACTTGTGCACACTCACACAAATGGCGAACAAGGAGGACAAAGAGAGAAGAATGAGCAAACAAGAGAGACTATATTGAAGACTCCACTTTGCCTGCAGAAGTGAAACTTAAGATTCGGCTGTGATTTAGTGCAGAGACTTAAAGAAGTCTATTTACTGCTCTTGTTTGATGAATTTTTCCTGCTCTTTTCACTCCACAAGTAACACATCATTAAAACCCTCCAATAATAAATCTAAGATTCATTTTATTTCATAGTTTCTAAGTCATTTCTCAAACAAAGTCAAAGTTTTTTTGGAGAAAGTTAACAATCCATAAATTCATAGATTCACGTTGCATGAGGTCTGTGAGTGGAAATCAGCGCAGAGATTTAACAAGGCATTGCAGGTAAACCAGTTCAAAGACCTGAGTGGTAAAAAACCATCGAAAATGAGTCACATCAAACTAATTTCTGCCAGTTTTGACTGACTAACTGCTCTTCAGATGTCAGAGAATAAGGAAACGTGTCTATCAGTCTTACCCTGTCCAAGGTGACATTTCAAACTGTGTTCATGTAAAGCCAGCAAAGGAGTTCTTTTCATACTTTTGCTTCTTAAATATAATATATCCATTTTCATTTTGATAAACTTGAAAGTTTAAGTTGCATTTCACGAGCTGGTAGCCTTTATGCAGCCGAGTTGCCCTCACACACCTTGCACCTGACACAGAAAATGTTTACCTGACGACTATATTGCTTCTCATGTTTTACTTTATTCAGTCAACTGCTCAGTATTTTCTTTAGTGTTGGGATTTTTTTTTTTTTAAATCACGGTTGAATTGCTGTTTAAAAATGTTATTTAAATATAATTTTCTTGGTCTTATATTAGTTAAATCTAAACACAGATTTTTTTTTTAATACTCAGATTTTAGGATAACATTGGATGTGTATAGAAGATGGATAGAAATACCTCCTTATTAGTGCTATGTACCATGCATATAAAATAACAGAATGTCACTCACCAAAAATAATTCATAGAATGCTTTTTTGTTTGTCAGTTTGTGAAATTAATTACAATTACCAGAAAATTGCATTGAAATTGCTCCAAAAGACACCATCACCACAGCAACGTGTGCGGTTTAGTGATTCAGAGGACCCAAAGTGAAGCCTGGCAGACAGCTAGTAGATTAGTGGGTATATATATATATCGCTAATAATACAGTGAGAGTTACGTTGTGTCAATATTTACTCTTTGGACATTTGTACCAAAGAAAAAAAATGGCTACAGACACCAAAGCTTGTTTTGGGGTATTTTACCGCAAATTACCCCCTAGTAATTGGACTCTAATGTTATTTCTGTTATTTTTCTTATTTATTGATAAACTGATCACTTCGCACTTACAACAGTCACTTTTTAAAATAATTTTTAATTTAAAAAATTTGAAAAAAAAAATTGAAGCATAAGAAAGTGTCTTTTGGGACTGTTTTTTTTTTTTCTTTTAGAGTTGAATGAAATGTAGTATGAATGGATTTTCATTGTTCAGCTTACTTTGTATGAAATAGAAAAAAAATAAAATAAATGTTAGTCATCAGTTTGCCCATGAATCCAGTTTCTAAATATTTTGTTTCTGAACAGTTGTAACATGCCTTCTTCAATTTCAAGCATCTTATTAAGAAAAAAAAACCCAAAAACACGAAAGAAGGTGAGAAGTAGGGCAGCTTCCCTGGAGTGACACGAACAAATCCCTACCGATAGGTTGTCTAATATCCACCAGAGAGCTGACCAATCTTTAGGGAGCGCTTAAATTTCATATTTTGTCTTTCAGGCTTTTGACTTTCAACCACACCGTTCCCAAGCGCTAATCCCACCGTCCTATGCAGCCCTTGCTGTTAGTTTAACGAGACCATGACTAGCTGTGCTACATATTAATACAACTCATATCATGCATCTTTTTTTTTTAAACTAAATGTCCTCGTCTGCTCCGAAATAATCGTTAATTCTCAATACTTAACAGAAGTATTTAGTTTATTGTTATGTGAGAAACATTTTGCTCCTTTGTTCAAAGATCTAGATAATCTCTCATGTTTCAAGGATTTAAGAAATTAGAATATTTAATCAGAAGTAAATGCAGTGTAAAACAAAAAAAAAAAAATGTAATATATAGAAACTCTCGAGTAAATGTCAAGTATTTAAGTAAAAGACTTAAATAATTAAAAGATACTTAAGGAAAACATGCTTATTATGCAGAGTTATGCTATACTAAATCACACAGAATCATACTAATAAATGTTAGGGAATGCAAAGTAGCATATTTACATTTAAAGTATAGAATAAGATGGCATTACTGTGATGATCCTGGGCTTTGTTCCCAGTGTTTTCTGTTTGATAGTTTCCCTTTGACATTGTTGTAGTTCTCAGTTTAGATATTATATAATCATGACAATTACATAAAGTACTTCAGTAAAGTATCTGAGTACATTCCACGTCTAAACCAATGGCTTTGGGTGTTGTACATCCCCTCCCCTCCCCCCACCACCCTTTATTATTCCTTCCTATGCTGTTCCTTAGCAGATTATTTGCGATGACGCAGCCCTGTATTGTTTTTTGGAATATCAGTGTGGCTCAAGTGGCTCTTAAAAGTGTGAATGGAAAACTTTTTGTGTTGTCATTGTCTGTTGTGGTCATTCTCTCAGTGGTGTTTGAAGGAAAAGCAGAAATCGTGGGAAATGAAAGGTGCAGCAGTGGGAAAAAACGTGGCCGAGCAGAGGAAAAGCAAACTTCCATTTCTGTCCATTTTGGCTTGTATGTTCGGTGGTAGTTGTTGGTATAGGTCGCCATCTCATCACTGCTTTTTCTTTGGACCCCAGCATTGTGAGCTTTCCAGAAGCACCCCCCACCCCCCCACCCCCCGTCCTTCGTCACTATCATCCTCCTCCCGCTCTGCCGTTTGGTGCCTCACGCTGGAATCTGAGACGGGGCTTCGCTTGCGGCAGGTTAATTGCCTCTGAGATTCCTGTGCTAATGGAGCTAATCCTGCTTTTGTGAAGCTTGTGCTCCGGTTTTGAGCTTGTTAGCAGGGTTATTGTGTGAGGTTGTAT
Organism: Tylochromis polylepis; assembly: GCA_015107715.1. Lineage (NCBI taxonomy): Eukaryota > Metazoa > Chordata > Actinopteri > Cichliformes > Cichlidae > Tylochromis > Tylochromis polylepis. The sequence goes on from VVHJ01020529.1 coordinate 11,797, forward strand.
TAATTGATTAGTGTCGAAGCTCTGTGTGCGCTTGTCTTTGTGATGAATCCTTCATTTGGAGCTCAGGGAGATGTTGGTCAAACATAAAACAACTAAAGATATTCAGAGGAAATGATATACTTACACACACATATCCATTCACCTGTCTGAAGTTGATCTGAAACCTTATACTATACCATTTACAGTTAACACCATTTATCAGTTGCCTTATGACAAATGTATTTCACTGTACTCTTTGCGTCTTTGAAGTAGGAATTTAAAGTCCCTTGCCTCTTCCGCAGGCTTCTGAGGCACACTTCAAAATAGGCAGAATTTATTATCATTTTATTTTCCCGCCTCGGTTATTTAGGGTTTCATCTATAGCTGGGGCCTGTGTGGGACTTAATCCCTCTCTCTTTTGCTTTTGTGGCACAACAATTTAAATAGAATTTGCTGTTTAGTTAATTTTTGTAGATGTAAAGAGAAAATATTCTTGAAATGTATGACTTGCAATGGGAAATGATCCCAAACTGGTCATAAATAAGAGATGTAAATATTCTGCTTTGAGGCTTCTGTCATTACGGTAGCCTGAAGGAATTCTCTTTTACTGTCGAGCAGTCGGTTATGGGGCTAGGCATCCTTCAGAGGCCAGTTACAGACTCCCTGCAGCATCTTCTCCGAGTCTGTTGCTCATCAAGGAGACTCTCAGATTCAGGAGATGTAAAGGAAATCTTTAAAGGGATTGTTCTGGGTTTGGTAAAGCCTATCGGATTCATTATGAGCTTCTTCTTTAAAGGAGTCGCCGAACCCTTTTTCTTTTCAGTGTTACGTCAATCAGCTGTGACGAAAAAAAGAGAGAAAAAAAACCCAATCTTGAGTCAGTCTGTATATTGCCAAATTAAATCTTCACACATTTTTTTTTCCTCAAAAGTGGAACAATGGATTAGAAAGTGGCAGATCTCTGCTGTAGAAATGTATGTGTTGAATTTCAAGTTTGGACAAATTTGCTTTGTTGAGTGAATACTTTAATTGATTGATGCAATCCGCTAATGTAAACAGTATTTCAGCCTGCCTTTTATGTTCCTATATGCTAGGTTGCTGCTGATCAGATGTTCAGTAAATTTAATAGTTGAGCACATGGCCTCATAAGTGCCTTTGTTTTTTTAACACTTTAATTTTTGTTTTGATTAAACTAAGATTACGATTACTTTTTCCCAAGATCCTTAGATTAAACTAAGACTCTTGTCAGGAGTGACCAGGAGTGATGGGATTAGAAATGAGTATTTCAAAGAGACGGCTCAGGGGCATCAGTTTGGAGACAAAGTTAGAGAGGCAAGGCTGAGCTGGCTCATACATGTGCAGAGGAGGGATAATGAATACACTGGATTTTGAATATGGAGCTGTCAGTCAGAATTAAAAGAGGAGGTTCTGGATGTTGTGAGAAAGGACAGGAAGGCTTGAGGTGACAGAAGGAGAGGATGCTAGGGATAGGGTGAGATGGAGGCAGGTGATCCGCTGTGGTGACCCCTAAAGGGAGCAGCAGAACGAAGAATAATAACAGAGCAAAGTTCTTTCTATTTTGTCTGTAAGTTTAATTTGTTGCTTTTGGCAGATAAGTTTGAGCTAACAATCTGTCCATCATGCTAGGTTAGCTATCTGGATCCCTGCACCGTGATCATTAAGTAGCATATCTTACCCATAGCTGTCTCTTTGTTTAGAGGCTGTAAAGCATCACCCAGCAGACTTAGGTCTGCTGCCATCGATGGTAAGAAAACATGGACGGAGCTAATGGGTCAGAAAAATTAAGCGCCTTAAACCTCCATTCTGATGGGCACCAGATGGTGATAACTGTGGTTGCAAAAAGACTTCCAGGCCAGGAAGGTCCATGGGAAGTGCTTTATAGCTTGTCCCCTGTAAATACTTTCCTGCCAAGTTTATGGACTCAGTCACTCGTTCAGGGGTGTTCAGAATTTTTAAAAGAATGTCTATTTTTAAAATCTTGGTCATACCATGTTTGAAAATTAAGAATTATCTGCACTGTGAAACCACATGCTTATCGGCTAACAGTGTATCAATCACAAGATGTTAGCCAGTGCCACCTTTCATTTGTTTTTTTGCAACCAAGATGTCCTGCTGGAAATGCTCACCTCGAGTGGCATGACTTCAGAAACAAATGGGTGATGTCACGGTAGCCACATCCACCTGTTATACCGTGTATGTTCTGCACAGACTATTATTTCTACTAGCCCACACTTATATGGCAAGCTAAAACTGTCCCAGTCTTTATGATGCACCATAAACCACCTGCTGGGTGCTGCCTATATTTTAAATGTGGAGGTCATTTTATTGATCTCATTAAGGTGTAATTGTACTGGGTTTAATTTTCCCAGCCTTAACCCTGTTTATGTAGTTCACTTGTTAAAACAGCTGTCTTCCCGCTATCTTCAAACTTAGTGTAGTTGTCATGCATGAATAAGTTCAGAAAGGAAGAAGTTAAAGACTGGCACTGAATCATCCAGTATCACAGT
>VVHJ01020532.1:6492-22968 GCA_015107715.1 Tylochromis polylepis
GGGGGAAAAAAAAAAAAAAAAAAAAAAAAAAAAAAAAAAAAAAAAGCAATGAATGTCAAAGAATCAAAGAGTGCATAAAGTTACAGTCATTAATTTCAGTGACACACTACAAATCGCCCGAGCAGATGAGCTGGAGTGTGATCAGCCTAGTAGATCTTTTACTGGATTTCTATCTGCATTCACACATCACATGACCATTCATGTAAAGTGGAAGCAGGAAGCAAGAGGGCTGGTTTAAAATTTTTTTTTAAAAAATACTACAAAATGATCAACACGGTGGCAGAAAGTAACACCAGAGGTTTCTTATCTGGGACAGACAACAAGATGGACTTGTTACTCAAACTAATACGTGACTACGAAGCATTCACAACAGCAGAAAACACAAACCTGGACTCATCTCAGAGCAAATTCAGCAACATATAAGAGCAAACCAGGAGCATTATGGGAAAGAACAGTAAGGTTATAAAAGCTGCATGAGCTTAAGTGTTACGTTTACCCTAATTTAATGACTGATAAAACTTAATCAGGCAGTAACCTTGGCTGTCTGAGCTTTCACATTTTCAAACTAAAATAAAAAAAAGCTGGGTTTTCCAAGAAAAAGGTTGTCAGCAGTGTTTCCCAGCAGGTCTGTACGGAAACATAGAAGACATAAGACACAGAAAAAGTCACGCATTTGGGTTGTATCCTACGAAATGAGGAACAAAACTCCCAACTTCCTCAACGGATGTATAAGCGATTTCAAAAGTTTAAAATGACAGAAAACCCAAACTAATCATCTTTCAGACCTTTCACAATAAAGCGCCATCGTAGTGGTACAATCCTTTCATAGGGAGCAAAGTAAACAATGTCAGGGGAAGCGTGCTGAAATTTCAGATTGAAAATACTGTAACCTTTGAAGAAACAAAAATTATTATTTAATTATGTACTACCTGAGAGTTTGTTAGGAGTAAATTCTGAATTAAAACTGCTGCCTGGCAAAAAGCTACAGCTCATGAGGGAGATTTGTGAGCTTTTCTTTAAGGCATACAAGGAGAAGTAACAGTTACTACTATCAAACTGTTTATTTTACTAAAATAAGGACCAAATGCTAACCACCCACTTTCAACTAACTACATAGATCCTGCACATATGGCTAAACTTGCTTGGTTACTTTAAAAACAAAAGTCAGGTCATGCGTTTATGGGTTTCACTTCATTTTTTTTTCGTAGGCTCTTGGTAAATTTGAGGTTTCAGTCCACTACAAGTATAATGTTGTATAACACGCTCAAGTAAATGTATTATCATTCTGATATTTAACCATTAGTGTTCCCCATTAAGATAAGCTTCATTATCATTGTAAGCACATGCATAGAGGCAAACAAACAGTCATGCTATTAGAATAAAACAGTCATAAAAAAAATACTATGTTCTATTCAATCATAAAGAAATGGGTAACAATGCTAACAAAAGCAGCTTTAAGAATGGCATAGGTAGTTAGTGGAATAGATGGATATAATAGCAATATTGCACTTTGCACTTAAGGTAGATGGGTTTGTGTTTCCATGTGTAGTTTAATTCTCACCCACACAGTTGTCGCACAAGCTGCAGTGGGAGGTGCGAGGAGGGCGGAACATCTTACAGGTGAAGCAGTATTTGAGCTTTACCACCTGCTGGTTGATGAGGATCTCCTTGGTCCGCGGAGGAGGGCGGTATGTAGAGGATCCTGAGGTATCTTAAAATAGACAGGTACAAGGGGGAGACATGCATTGAAGGTGCTAGCATTTCAACAAAACAGCTCAACCAAGTAACTTGATAAAAATGAGGAAGTCAATAGAAATCAAGCTATATCAGGGCTTTGTGCTCTTCAACCATGACCCAGAGTAAGCAGCTTAGGTCTGCAGCTCAGCAACAAACATGTCCCTCAGAGACACCACACACACACAGATGGAAAAGCTTTCATCCCATCTGTCCCACAGTGAGTAAGCTGGAACTGCATATGCCTCACCTATCTGCCGCTCTATGTCTGCAGCTTCATCTGGAGTGGCTCTGGGTAAAATGCCTGGATCGGTAAAGCTGGTTCTCAGCAGGGAGATGACCACGAACACAAAAAGCACCCCGCCGATCACAGGTATGAAGACGGTCAGGTGCTTCACCAGGAACGGGCAACTATAAATGTATATTCACATAAAAAAAAGGGGGGTATAAAGTCAAACGTCCCAAGACACCCTCGAAAATAAGCACGTAAAGGGACATTTCGACTCACTCAAATGCAAAGAAAAGGCCACAGGTGACAATAATAAGGCCCAGTGTCAGAGGAAGGACACCGCTCTGTCTGGCAAGAATGAGCCGCCCATCGCAGAAAAACCTGTTCTTCCCGGGGAACACTTCCCACTTCTTCCGGGGCGACTGCGCCTTCTTCTCCCCGAGATTCTGCGCCGACAGAGGGGTCACCGACAGCGCCCGCGGGTCTATCTGCTGGTACTCGCAGTTCTTCATCGTGTAAGCGGTGCCGACGCGGTTCGGAGGTAGCTAAAGGCACACACAGACAGACCTCTCTTTCCTCGTCGTGTTTCTTTTTTTAAAAAACGACAGTCCTCTCAAGGGTCAGTCAGTGTAACTTTATATTTTGCTTCTTCTTACTTTCCCATCACGAAAGCTAACACTAGCTAGCGTACCAACAAAGGCATTCTTCTCCGTATCACAGTCTGAATCAACCCCCAGGTTGGCGCGGGGTTAACTGCCATGTTTGGTAGTTAAATTAAAGCCAAACAGAAATATGACTGCTCATGCCGTCAAATTAACTAGCCTTTATTAAAAATTCAACCCTCACAGAGGAGCTTCGGCTCCAGCGTCTTCACGGGAGTTCCTTTTTCTTTCACAGTCAGCTACCGTACGTCATAGCGTCATCCTAACGTCATCACGTACGTCCTGTTGATCTTTATTTGGGAAAACGCGTTTACTGCGCATGGGGATGATATGAAGATCAGTGGCAGGCGCGATCATGATCTCTTTTTATTGACACAGGCTGTGTTTTCTCTATACTAATTTAAGCCCATGCCGAAAATAACATTAAAAAGTGTTGCATAATTTGTTTAAACAAATGGTTGTTTAAAAGATGACGTTTTTGTTTCAATGTGCTTTTGATTGGGTGAATGAAAGGAAAACTGCTTTTAAAAAAAGGCTAATCTTCTTCCTTTAGCGCCTCCATTTCACCCTGTCTTATCCTTAATACCCTCTCATCACACCAGCCTTCTTATGCCCTTCTGCAGCCATGAATTTTCTGTGATCTTCCTCATGTCCTTCTGCCTAGCCAGCTCCATCTTAAACATCCTATGTCCAGTATATCCACCACCCCTACTATCCCTGCTCTGCACATGTCCAAACCTTCTCTGCCTTGCCTCTCTAACTTTGTCTAACTACTTTCATTATCTTTACTCTTTACATGTTTGCCTTCCCACCTGTCTCCCTCTCATTCACACACACATATTGTCTTCCTTCTACTGACTTTAATTTCTCCTCTCTCCAGAGCATACCTCCACCTCTCCAGGCTCTCTTCCACTTGCTCCCTACTCTCACTACAGGTCACAATGTCATCTGTGAACATCATAATCCATGGACACTTTTTCCTGACCTCATATTTTCTGGAGATTGAATTGATTTGGGTTGATCAGGGTACCAAAGGGTTATAGCCTATTTTAGTATCTCACCTGATTGCAGCTGTCAGCAGGTATGTTGCGATAGTTGACAGATTAAAAAATGTATTGCTTCAAACAATTGTACACAAGGCCACTGCTCTGTGCATTTCAGCTGTGACATCATTCAGAGTGTTTCCAATTTTTTCCATCTTCTTTTAGATCTCATGTCATGTTCTGTCATCTTTCCTCGGAAAGAGGTCAGCGTGATCAGTCTCACATTTATAGCTCGTGTTCAATTCTGTTTAAGGAACAAGAAATCGTAGCTCCACTGGTTCACTGGTTACAGTTCTACAGAATTACACAAAAACTGATGTTCCTCATCCACATCCTTTAGCTTTACTACAGTAGTGGGGTAATGTAATGTAATCTGAAAGACTCTCACCTGTGCACTTATATTTCCTTTCCTTTTGAACTAGTCTCTTTGCACCACAGCTAGACAGTGATTCTGTGTATCACAGTGTCAGTGGCCAAAAATAACAGAAATATATTGTTCACTTGTGGCACGTGCTGAATAATAACCGTCGAGTTGCACTGAACGGACAGTTGTTTGGAAACTATATAAAAATGACTGTTGGAGTTCAGTTGAGTTGATGGTGTTATTAAAGATTTTTTCCATAAAAATAAGTGTAGCAGTTCTGCACCAAGTTGTTTCATGAGTTTACTTTGCACTACAGTAAAGGTTTTAAAAGTTTTACATAAAGGAAGATAAGAGGTCTTCAGCACAAATGTCATCCGTGGTTAGATTTATCGCGTGTTATCTGACATGTTAACACAACTTTGGCAACAAATGTTCTTTAAAATAAAATTGCACATTATGGACATTTTACATCAATGCCTCACGAAAGAACCATTACCTTTACACGAAAAATAAATAAAAGTTGAAGAAAAAAAATTGAGGTTCCCGTTTTGTTTTTTTATTCTCGCTCAAGTCCCGAGACATAAACTGGAGGTTTCAAAGAGCAGTGGCTTCAGGAAGAACTGAACATGAAATAAAAAATGTTCCCACGTACAACCGTAGTCTCCCAATATTTACACCCAACCAGAGTCCATTAAAATTTCAGTTATATTCTACATTTGTTCTCAAAGAACACAAAAACAAACACATTTGACTAAAATGTGCAAATGAAACCTGATGACTGTATCATGATCAAGAACTGGCATTAAAAATGTAATCTTGTCACAGAAAGCTCTGTGCAGGACCAGGCAAAGTCACTCCAATAAGACACAACTTTCTGGACTTTGTGTTGGCTTTGTGTTTTTGTCAAGTGTGAGTTGAATTATGTATAATGTAGCATTGTATGTACAATTATCTCTTTGACAAAATCACTGTCATTTTATTGCAATTAATGGTTATTACTGAAATACCAAAGGATGTCTGCTGAAACACTGACCTTACAGCCTAGTACTGCACAGAACTTTAGCATTTAAAGCTTGAAGCAATGCCTTAAGTCAAGTCCACGGCAAGAAATTGCAATGCAGTGCAAGGCCCAGTAGCCAGTAACAGAGGAAGTATCCCAGGATGCTCTGTGTGGTAGAAGAACAGGCTTTAAAGTGTGGCAGGAGCGCGACAATGGGGTTCTGAGGTGTGTGCTTGCAGCTATTTCTAGAATGCAGCTGCACGTTGGGGTTTGATGTTTTCCTTCGATGAAGGAGTGGCTCATTGAGGAGGAGCAGGTGAGCACTTATCCAGAATGGTACAGGAGATGAGGAGGCCATGAATCGGGTTAGTACCTACAAAGGCAGATTAAGAGAGGAGGGGGGAAGGTTTGAATAGCTGTTTCTCACACCAAGACAAATGAGACATTTTACAAGAGACTCATTATACAGCTTCCTTACCTGCACATGCATGCACAACGTCCCAAACACCAGCAGCACTGCTGAATGCACCACATATACGAACACTCGAGGGTTGAAGAATCCCGGCGTGGGTTTGTCAAGCCCTTTGTTTGCACTTGTATCCCAAAGGCCGAGTCTCACACACAGCTCTGGATTAGCTTGAAAGTATGCATAACAAGCAATTATTCCAAGGGTGGCCATCGGAAGAGCCAGAAGAAAGTTGGGTATCTGCTTCAGCTCAAAATAACGGAGGAAGCCTACATCCCAATATACATCCTGGATGTGAGAATAAAGCAAGGGCAGGGGTCTCATACACCAGAGGGGTGGCGGACCGTTTTCATCCGGAACCCGGTAGCCCTTCCGTTCAGCTATTGACAGGAGGGCGGGAGGGATGCTCTCCAAGGAAGTGGATGGTGTGCAAAACGTCCTATAACCATAGTATTGGAAAGCACAGAAGGGTAGGGCAATAATTGCAGTTCCCAAGACGGAGGTGAGCAGCAGACGGATGATGACCCAGATGTAGTGGAAGACTTTACTGTGGCCTTTTGTTGTGGCACGATACAAACGAATCTGGGAGATGGCATGCAGTGATGGAAGATACAGCAGAAACCCTATGTTGACAAGGCCATTTGATCGCGCCGCGGTAGCTATGCTGAGGGCAAGGCAGGCTCGGAAGATGAATCCTTTCTCCAAGAGGTAAAGACCACCGAAAGTGAGAGCAGCAAACAGGCTCTCCGAGTACCCGGCAGTCATGAAAACATTGGCGGGCGTGATGCAGTAGAGCAGGCTGGAGAGCAGAGCAAGACGCCTGTCCTGGAGAACTATTCTACTGAGGGCATGCAAGGCGACGGCGCTCAACAGGAAGAGGGCGCTGTTTCCCAGGGCCACAGCAACCAGCAGCCGCCCCCGCACACTCAGCCAGCTGCTCAGGGGCCACAGCAGCGTCTCTGCCAGGCCCCGGAGGATGACGGGGAAGAGGGGGAAAAACGCAAAGTTGTGCTCATAAAGGTATCCTCTCTCGGCAATGAAGAGGAAGTGCTCAGCATCCCAGTGAGAGAGGCCGCCAAACAACCACTCCACCACCGAGTCCAAGTACAGGGGGTCCTCTGTACGAGGGGGCCTGAACGCGTCGGCGTCATGGTCAGGGATAGCAGCGTTCAAGACAGCCTGAAAAGAAACATTTGTCATTATTAAAATACACATTCATGATGAATACACGTGTCAGCTGTATGTTTTTAAAGTGTACAGTGACTTTTACTACAGCCTGTAAGTAGAAAGGCGCTGTTGTCAAATATGACTCGTTCATCCGAGACTTTCAAGGGTACCAAACTTACCTGCAGAACCAGAGAGAGGCCCCTGGTTACTGTGGCAAACTCCAAAACTGCTCTCACATCCATAGTCACTGATGCGACACACAAAAGCCGAGAAAGCCGGTTACGACAGGCATCAGCTCTGCCGCCGATACGACACTCTCACTGCTCGAGTCGGCATATTTTCTATAAAACATAGCTACAACGGAAAAATAAGTAGTCGGTGAATTAGTTTTTAGAAGTTAGTTCGTCAGGAAACGAAAAGAGTAAACACAAATTATATTTTATGGTCCTCGAGCAGCGTTTGTTTGTCGCTCGGCTGAACTCTTTGTCCTCCTATCCTCATCCTGCAGCTTCTTTTCGAATGGCACTTTTCTCTTCCGGCGTAACGACAAACGTTATTTCAAAATAAAAGTTCACATCGTTGCGGTAATATCGCGAACACGCCATACATGTCCTCTCCAGCAGGCAGCGCTCGATACTGCCCCATGGACTGGTTTATGTCCACAAACGTTGTTTTCCCCTTTCATTTCTTTTCAATATAAATAGAATTATATGGATTTAGAAGAGTGTTTAATTGATATAAACATTTCTGAATATTTTATTTTTCTGCACTGATATTTGGGTTTGATGGCCTGAAACTATTTAGATTAAGTTCATATAAAAGAAAGCCCATAACTTTGTGTTTTGCAGCCTCATAAAATAAAGTAAGACAATCTAGTGGTGCTTGTAACACAGGGGTGTCAAACAGAAGGCCTGGGGGGTAAAACTGGCCTGCAAAGAATCTAATCCGGCCAGAAAATATAAAGAAATCAATTTTGTGACCTTTAGCTGTATTTTCATGTTTTACAGCTTTTCCTGCTGATAAAGACCTTCCCCATAGCCATTCGTGTTACACCAAAATAGTTAATAGGTAACACAAAAGTTCTTGTTTTCCACTCTCTATTATAGAAATTTCAGTTAAAACAAACCGTTTTCTGTGATTAAACAAAAACTTTGTGTTTTATAAATGCGGGACAGTGAGCTACCAGAACTTTCTGTAATTTTACACATTTATCATAAAAAAACTGAGATGTGCTGTTGAAATTGCACTTCTTTATCTTATATTAAGATATCTCAGGGACTAAATGTGTAGTAAATATCCATAATCTGACAAAAAAAACAAAACAGGGTTTTACTCATCTGACCCCCTTAAGATAAAAGTGGGCTGTGTGTAGCCCTCTGTGTAAAGGGAGTTTCACATTAATGTTGTAACACCTTTTTAAGGACTTTTAGGAGTGCTACGACTCCTTAAATATAAGTGAACCGTTTCCTGAGCAGGTAATCTTGGATATGTGGTTTGCAAAAGAACAAAACCATCAAACAGCTTACGAAGATTTAATGTACATTTATTCTTACCACGTGGAACATATAGTATAAAGATTTCATACTGAATAAATGATATTCATTGAGCCAAAAAAGGGAAAGGGAGGAATTTACATGATGTCTTAGCTACATAGTCTGAAATACAAATATGCAGAATCCATGACTGGAGAAAATTTGTCAAACGTGTTCTTCATCTAGTTTATTTTCATTGTACCAGGAGATAACAGGTCTGAGCCATGTCTGCCATACTACGGAGCTGTGGAGAGACCGGAGGTGTGGGTCTTATCGGAGGGGACCGAAGGTCACGGACCAAACTCACGTCAGCCTCCGTCCCGCGCCAATAAACAAGTGTGAGAATAGTGACACAGAGAGAGAGCGAGAGAGACAGACACAGAAAGGAAGTATAATGTACAACATTATATATACACCACAGCAAAGCTGTATCTGAAGTTGAAAACCAGTCCTAAGAGGTGATTTCTTTTCATAAGGGTATTCATACAATCAAGGGATAAGAGGAGGTAAGGGTGTTGTAGGTTCTTGATACTTTGGGGAAGAAAGCCATTTTCTGTTTTAACACCAAACTAAATTGACCTCGAAACTCTTGAGGAGCTGCATCGCCAGCTTCTGTGTGGAAACGTGTGTTACAGAATGCTTACACTCAAGAGCAGTACGGTACAGAAAATGTCCTACAATCTACTGCACACTGCACAGGCCTCCCCGGTGAAGGTGTCTATTGACAGCACTTTGTCTACTGTCGGCTGACTGGTGAGAATCCAACTACAGCAACTATAACCAGTAGGCCACTTAATCAGTCTGCTTCACCTCTGAACATCAACCAGTCACAGACTCATTGTGCCCTCGAGGGGAGAGCTAGGGCACACTGTGTCTCCCAAACTCACTGTAAACGAGACAGCAACTTTGGTTACAGTTTTTGTTTTTTCAGCTATTTATTATTTATTAAAAAGTACTTTCCCCCCCGCCCCACCCGAGTGCAGCACAGTCTCCCAACCGTGGTGCTTTGCTCTGTGTCATCCAGTTGGCATTTGCGTTGCAAGTAGTGTCACTTTGTCGGCATCTCTCCGATTTGTAGATCCACCACCGCTCCGTGATTAACCCCCGCCCCGCCCCTCCGTCTCCTCGAGTGAGGCTGGCCCGGGGTGGGGAGGCACGGAAAATGGAATCTGAAGGATTTTCATAAATTAAAATACAGACAGTCACTTGAACTTTCTTTGCCCTGTTACACACACATAAGCCAAGGTTACCAGGAAGGAGGGGGACTGGGGACAAAACCCCCAAGAAGTGGAGCCACGGCTCCCTCCAGCTGTCATGACTGGCCGATCAGAAAGAGTACGTCACAGATAACATGAGAAACCAGCGAGTTCATGAGGGGAGACACTGAAAGGTCGAGGAGGCGGGACTCGTGTAGTGTGAACTCTGAGTGGTTCTCCTCCACCTTAGCTAAGGCGTGCAGGGCCCGGGCGGCTCGCCGCATCATGTCCGGGCTCGTGGGTTCGAAGGGCATCCCTTGTAGGTGTAGTAGAGAGCTCTGGCTCTGTTGCAGCTGTGTGGCAGCCAGACTGTCCTCCAGAAAGCCCAGCAGGTTGCCCACACTGCCCTTCTGAACAGCGATTGCTCGGGCTGCCAGAGTGTCACCCTGGGCCAGGTTGGCTAGTAGAACTACAGCCATCTCCCTACAGACCGCAACCTTCCTGTCTCCAATTAGCCGCACCAGGTTCCCATAAAGCTTCTCCAACCGACTGAATGGTGGAGTGGCCAAGATGAGGTCCACATTGTTGTCTTGGATGCTTAGTTTACTGAGCGTTTCCAGGACCAGTCTCTGAGGTGACAAAGAACCGTGGGGTCCCAGAGTAGGGAAAGGGTCCTGGGCTTCTGCTGAGGGGCACACAGCCCAGTGAAGGAGGCCGTCCAACAGAGGCAAGCAGATGCTTTCGGAGTAGATGGAGAGGTCCAGCTGGCCTGAAATATTTGACAAAGTGACCAGTGTGTTCTCCCTCAGCAGCTCCAAGCAGTCCCACCACCATTCGTCCCTCTGGCCCACCCCCTCATCCGAATCCTCATCCTTTTCGTAGGTGAGCGGGGCCTGTTTGCGCTCCGGGTGCCGGTGGTGGAGCAGGATCAGTCGGCCCAGTATAAGCAGCAGTCCCGGATGCTTGGACATCTCGTGGTCATTCCCTGGAACAAAGGAGAGGCTGCGGACTATATTCGAGACGCAAACGCAGCGCCGGGCTAAAGAATCCTGCCAGTTAGTCAGTGCAATGAGCGGCCCCTCATCCTTACTGTGAGGCTCGTCTTCCAGGATGGTGCCATTCTGCTGTGCCTGCTGGGTCAAGAAACTGCCAGGGGAGGGAATGGGTCTATTATTCTCTTGGTGACTTTTAGAGCCTTTCTCAACCGTCTTGGTCTCACAATCTATCTTCCTCTCCTCCTCGCTGCCAAGCGAGGAGCTGGACTTCTCTGAGACCGCTGATCTTTCTGAAGAGGTGGTCTCTTTTGGAATTTCTTCTTCGTCTTGAGGCTTCCTTCTCTCCTCCTCGGCAGGCAAACCATTTTCCCGTATCTCTTCTTCTAGGACTCTCCGCTTTAGTAAAACCGGTGGCACAGGTATTCGTTCTCGTGGTTCCAAGAAGTCCTTTCGTGGCTCAAAGTGGGTCTGGATGTGTTCTGTTGAGTCTCCCCCTCCTGCGCTCCAGTGAAGTAAGCCACTGTCAAACTCTTGAATTTTGCCGTGATTATTTGCCTGGGCAGCGGCAAATGGGTCTTTCTTTCGTACCACCTTCAGGGGAAACTTGTCAAACTTGCTCGCCTGCTTGGGTCTCTCGTGGGCAGTTAGGGTGTGCAACGAGCCCATCTGCTCAGATGATGAACCCTTGCTCTTCTCGTCCCGACCTTGAGAGCACTGCTTTTGATCTTCCTCCTCTTTCACATGAGATGACCCCTCCGTTTCTCGTTCTTCCTCTTCATCGTCGTCTTCGTCCTCTTGTTCCATATCATCAACCCGTGGCTCCTCTTCCTCTGTGCCATCCCAGTCTCGTTTCAAGGTGTCAGGATCAAGTAGTGTTCTCTGGCCAGGGTCGCCGACCTCATACTCCCGCAGGATGCCAAAGATTTCAATGAGGCAGCGTCGGAAATACTCCACCACCAACTCCAATAGACCAGGCAACTGAAGGAACAATATAAAGAAAAATATTAGAAATCATCACCATGCAAACTGCTACAAACATCATTAGGGCTCAATATTGAGTCTCACCGTGTTGAGATCGAAGGTGGAAATACTGTTGTCGTCATAGAGAAGTATATTGATAGTATCTAAGGCCCACGTGCTTTCAGCCAATAAACCGGACTTTAATGACATCATAACTCTCCAGGCCTCTGGGGTTCCTAAAAAAAAAAAATATATATATAAAAAAAAAAAAATTAGTACCACTACTCTCTGATCTATAACTTACAACTGAGGACAGCTGCAGTATTAAACAGTACTGTGAACAATAAAGGGTAATAAGCTGCTTTTAAGTTCTATCATTTCTTTTCATACCAATATCTTTCAGGGTGAGTCTTCGACGTGGCTTCAGGACAGGAAGGCTAGCTTCTACAGAGCCTGGGGGAAAAGGCATGTCTCGCCTTATTAGAGGCGACTGCACTGGAGGGGGCACTATGTGGGATGCAGGCACTGGGGGACCAGCCTTCTGCATCTTCATTACTCCATGCATATAGGGAGACTTGCTAGGCGATGTCCTGCTCTCTATGGGGCGGGGCATGGATGCTGGGCTCGGCACCTGTGGAATGTGGTTCTGCACCCCCTGAGGGGGCTGGTAGTTGGACTGTACCGAGCGAGGCATAGGTGTGCCAGGCCCGGCTGGACCGTAAGGAGGCTGCCGAGGGCCCATCTGACCCCCCCACTGGCCATCGTGATTCATGCGTTGTTCTGATGGCATCATCTCCTCTGCCCGGTTCATGCCGGGGTAACCAGGTCCCTGGGGCGGACCCCCAGGGCCACCCTGTCGGCTGGGGTAGTTCTGATAGTTCATATCTCGAGGTCCCTGCCACATGCCTCCCTGAGGACCCTCAGGAGGGCCTGACTGCATCATCTGAGGGGGCATGTTAGGTTGTGAATTGGGCCCAGTTGTCCCCTGCATCCGTTCACGACCAAAGGGAAATGGGAACTGACTGCCGGGGCCGGGCGGACGGCGATCGGCGCCAGGGTAGGGCGCGCTGCTGCTGTACTGATTGTACGACTCCTGCTGTCCTGAAGAGGGTGCAGAGGCGCCTCCTTGCTGTTGCGGTTGTTGCGGTGGTTGCTGTCCACCAGGGAAGGGTCCACTGTACTCAGTCTCCTGACGTTTTGATGGTGGGTAACCGCCTTCCACTGGACGCTTGTAACTCTACAGAAAATTTAAAAAGTGCAGAGAGACACATTTATCATTTAAACCAAACTGTAAAAAGAATAAAGTCATTCACAAAAACAAAAGAAAAAAAAATTAAAACTGACAGCAGCTTCATCAAAGAGAAAAAAATAATACACAAGTAAAAGTCATAACCTTCACAGTGTTTGACCTATACACACTGAGAATACTGGGAGTTGGTGTAGTGCAGATGGATCATTTACCGGTTGCTGTGGGTACATTCCAGGCTGCTGATTTGGGTAAGAGCCAGTAGGGGGCGTTCCCTGTCCAGGATACTGATTACCATAGGAATCATGCCTGCAAAAAATAAATAAAAAATAAATGCCTGTTCAGTTTGACCATGAAAATCTTATGCATCTCTCACCAAGTTACGACAAGCCCCACTGATACATCACAATATACGTCGATAAATGCACACCCAAAGGACATTTAGCTGTAGATTCCTCTCGTCGTGTCACAGTGAATTACATTATATTTAATATCCTTCACACCCCTCTTTGGTGTTTCAACATGATCCATTTTTCTATAAAACATTTAATGTATTATAATGTCAAGCCTGTGTTTGCTAACTGCATGGCTCACTACTTGGTGAAAAATACCAGCCCAGAGAGAATCCGTGTGGGATTCAGACAAAATACATTTAAATCAGTGCAACTGTATAAAATTCACATTCACACAGGATAAAGCTTAAACCGAAGAGCTGTAAACACCAAGCGAATATTTACTCAAAGATGAAAAAAATTCTTACATTAAAGAAGCGATCACACTCTAAATAGGAGTCAAGAAGTTTCGTCAACATACAGTGTCTCGTGACATTGTGGACTGGTTTTGTAGCGAGACTGGAGAGTTGAAGGTCATTTAAGTTCGACTAAAACAGCAGATTTGTTTTATATGAAGAATGACCAGTTCCCATTGACAGTAGTTTCAAAATCTAAAAGGCTACCAGCCACGAAGTGCTTTGTGAACTGACCGTGGCTGCTGTGGTGGGAAGCGATTTGGCGAATACATCCCCGTGTCGGCGTTGGCAGGCATCATCGGGTTTGGCTGAGGAACACCAGATCCCATGTTGCCTTCTGGGCCCATTCCTTGCTCCGACCTGGGAAAAGTGGAACAATACACATAGTGTGGTTTGTTTCATATTTCACATAGTAGAGATTATACTAGATCATCCAAAAAAAAAACAAAAAAAAAAGAGAGAAAAGAAAAACTCATAGGAAATGTTACAAAGCACAAGGTCAAGACAATTTCTAAGTGGCTCTCAAGTGTATGACTGCTATCAGTGAAGAGGTATTTCTTGAATGGCCTACTGTAAACATCCAGTTTGATAGGAAAATGGTAACAAAAGTGACAGCAGCAAGTGAAAAGGCTCAAACAGAACACTGTAATCCAAAAATGCCAGTACTCCATGTACAAGAACTAACAAACCAGGAAAATCTCTGGGGAAGGGAAGTGAGCTGCTGGAAAGTGTTTTGCCGTTACTACAATAGGTCATGACACCTGTTTACCCACATTAGCGCCAAAACAGTTCTCCAGGCAGAAGATGAACTACAACC
This sequence comes from Tylochromis polylepis, assembly GCA_015107715.1. Lineage (NCBI taxonomy): Eukaryota > Metazoa > Chordata > Actinopteri > Cichliformes > Cichlidae > Tylochromis > Tylochromis polylepis. The sequence goes on from VVHJ01020532.1 coordinate 20,652, forward strand.
GTTACTGAAGAGTGGAGACGTTTGAAATCTCTTGTCAAAGTAGCTACTGCACAGATAAAATATTGGTGCCACCATGTAAGTGAGCAGTATCACAAATTTTTTATTTTTTTAAATCCAAAAATAATACAATCGGGGGCGAAAAAGGATTGCCCATGGAGACTGTACAACGTCACGTTTCTTCCCGTGTCTAGTCATATCTTTTTCAAGAATCACACTTGTTTTAAGGATACGTTTCAGTCTTGTCTTGTAAATCAACGGCAGCATTAAAATGACCTAGAAGCTTAATTAAGCGTGTAAAGAAGCTAGCCAATTTCCTGGGAATTTCTCAAATATCAAATCAAATCATCGACTCAGTCATTAGACAATTTCTTTGAGGTGAATGGGAACATTTGTGGTTTGACTGATCATAAAAATACTTGTTTTTACCAGCTGTGCTCAAGGACCATTAAAATTCTGCCTTACCTCCTGTCGTAGCCTGGTCCATAAGGATACTGCTGTCTGGGCCCCATTGGCATCGTGCCCATGGCCCCGGGCGGTCCTCTGTTGAATGGAGGTTGCTGCTGCTGCTGCTGTGGTGGTGGTGGTGGTGGTGGTGGTGGTTGTTGTTGTTGTGGCGGCTGCTGTGATTGATCACCCATCCCGCTGTTGGGACCCTGGTTAGCAGGTAGAAACTGCTCCCCAACTGGAAATATATTTAGAGTTACAAAGCATTTAGAAATGTTTAACTGGTTAATTAGCTGAGATTAACAACACCATTCAGTGTGCCCACCTTTCCGCATGTTACTAAAGGGGTCTTTGTTTGGTTCATATGGGCCCATTCGACCTTGCATGTCAGGCGTGTTCATGCCAGACTGATAGTTGGAGTTGGGCGTCATGTTCTTCCGGGGGAAAGCAGGGTCGCTTCCGTCAGAGAAGGGGTCCTGCAGGTTAACGCTGCTCCTATGAAAGAGGCAAAAGGGAGAAGGATTAGTATAACTAATGTTAAATGACTCTTGAAAGCAAAGAGTCTTCAGTTAAAATCTTAAACGAGAGTCACCTGGACCCGGGCGGCATGGGGGGCATTTGGGCATGAGGAGTCGAGGCTGGAGTAGGGGGTTTTAAGTCTCCCCCCTCAGCCATGGAGCTGCTGGTAGACTGAGGAGTCTGAGGACCCTGCAGAGAGCCTGACCCAGCTGTGGAGCAGAGGGACGCTTCAGTTTGAAATAAGAGAGGAACAGACAGATATAGTACATGACTTTAATAACACTGCAAAAGAGCAAGTCAGGCATTTTTGTCAGTTTTAAAGTTCAAAGGGGTTGATTATTGAAAGGCACGCTCATCAGAAAAGGTTACATGAGCACAGCTCTCACCTGGAGAGGGTGGCTGGACCTTAGCAGCTTGGTTCTTTTTGTTGTCTGAAAAGATCTCAGGTGGGGGGTCTTCACCACGCTCAATTTTGCACTCAAAGGCATACAGACACTGGATGTACTGTTTCTTTAAAGAACTAGCAGCACTGCTGGATGTACCCACATTCAAGGAAGTGGCCAGATCACGCCATTTCTTATTCTTATTCACCTGATACACACACACACACACACACACACACACACACACACACACACACACACACACACACACACACACAAAATACAAGGCAATTAGGAAAGGACTCGACAAAGCAAGACATTTACTTTGGGATTCATGTTGTTTAAAACTTCCATATTAACCTGCGTCATGCCTCCGATCTCTTTAACAGACATATATAGCCGAAAGAGGTCGAGAGGTTTGCGTCCTACAGCAGGCAGGTTGCTCATGCCCATAGCTTTCTCTTCAATAAAGGCCAAATAACGGTCCACCCACATCTTCCTCTCCGGCTCTGGTCCTAATTCGTACAGATGTGTTATCTTTTCACTGGTTGTGGTGGAAGAATTGGACTTCTGTTTAGCGTGAGAAGAGAAAGAAACCAATTTTAAAAATGACAACGGACATAAGGTGAGGCGTACAGATTTTCAAACAGTTGTAAAAATAGTGATTATATTTAATAGCGGGGTTACCTTTGACTTGGATTCTGGCTTGGGCGTCACACTCCCATCTACCTTGTTATTCATCTTATTGTTCATTTCTGGACTAGAGGCCATACCTAGGAACAATTGTGGGGAATGAATTAGCTGTGAAGCATCCACATAAGAGAAAACAAACAAACAAACAAAAAAACCAGAACAATATTAAGTTATGAGGTTATGCCAGTACAACTTGCCACTTGTGTTATTGGCCATGTTTGGCCCCATAGGGTAGGGTGATCCACCTGGAGTGTTCATCATTCCAGGCATACTGTTCA
>VVHJ01020532.1:24892-39841 GCA_015107715.1 Tylochromis polylepis
GGGGGGGGGGTAGAAAAACTTTCCACTTTCAGCAGAAGAATTTGTCAAACTCAGACAAAAATCAGCCCTCACAGTGAAAGCCAAAAATCCAAGAGAGGTAGTAGTTCCCCAAAAAGCATTTTGAAGTGGATTGGGACTTGCAGTTAGTGAATCCAGGATGGCAGAGAGCATATTTAAAGGTGAAACTTTAGAAGGTGCACAATTCTAAATATGCAGACCCTGCCAAACACACACTGAGACAGGCCATGCATATTTATGTTTTGTGAACAACCAAACAAAACCAATATTTTAGAGTGCAGCAAAGATCCTGAGGTGCCCGAGGAAACCAAACACAGCAGGCTGAGTTTCGAGGAAATGTGCAATTGCAGGCCATCTTTAATGTTCCCATTTACTGTCGGGTCCAAATATAGGACATCAGTTAGCTTCAGTGAGGCTTGGGAAACATTTCCAAAAATGGCAAAGAGGGTTTCATCATTTGATAAAGGCAAGTATTTAAAAAAAAACCAAAAGAAAAAACATTTCCTATTAATGTTAATAAACATGTAGACAAAATTCACCAAAAAGGCAAAAGTAATCTGCCAAAAATATGCAAAAACCAACAGCTTCTCTAATAATTTAAGCAGCACTGGTCAGTAATCTGGCATCACTGTCTAGATCAGACGTGTTAGAAGCCCGTTAATGATAATATGCCCAATTTCACTGTGAAGGCCAACCTGGCATGTTGGCAGGTGACAGCGGTCCTGTACGGGATGTGCTGGCGCTGGCAGGGGAACCGGCCGGGGAAGGTGAAGGCCCTCGGATGCCTGGCAGGTGGGGGGACGTGTGAGGAGAGAAGGGCGACTGAGCAGGGTTGCTCTGCTCGCCCTGGCTGCTCGACACGCCTGACGTGCTCACGCCGGGACTCAAGGCGCCCTCTGTACCGGTAGGCAGGTCATCGATGGACCCCGACAGGTCCTGAGAACACGTACAGGGGGAAAAGAAAGAAGGAGGAGTAAAGGAACTGCATTGCAGAGACACAAAGATGAGCAGGGCAAAAAAAAAAATTATGACAGTTTGTGCATTTTGACACAGATGCTCCATTCTTTTGCTTCCTCTTAACTTTTTATAGCATAAATGGGCAAAATACCACCACATCCGGCCCACAGCGTCCTAAAAGGAATCAAAACAACCCACAAAAATTTAATAACAGCGCTAAGGAACCCAGAGGCGAATGATCTACAATGGGTCTGTGCTGCTATTTAAATCGATTCCAGTGCAATGTGTTTTTAGTCAGTGACGTATGTGGCGGCACATATCAGACACTGCAAGCTTAGACTAGATTAAATGCTGATAAAGAACTGAAGTGGATTTTTCTTTATGCGAATATTTTCATTGCGTCCTGGAAGCATGTTTAATTGTTATCCAGTGTGTGTCTCTTCACTTATTTGATCCAAGTCAACGGAGCCCTCTGGTTTGCAGTATTGCAATGTTTACTTCATACATTAGCTGTAGTATCAGCACGCTGCAATTCCATCCTTCTGCTGTTAAGACATGAGTGGCAGAGATACACACACACACACACACACACACACACACACACACACACACGGAGGCCTTTGTCCTTATTTATCTTTTTCAAAGAAAAAGTGAGTGTGCATTAGTGCCGGGGGTTGTCATGGTTACCAAGGTTTGTAGGATACAAGCAGAGTCAGCGTGTTGCGCCAGCTCTGCCATGTGATTTCAATACACAAACAAACAGCCATGATTCAGTTCAGATGAAGGGCATTTACAAACCTGGAAGCTTGATCCGGACGGATGATGGGAGAACTGCATTTTAGTTCCAGTCAGGTTCATATTCACACAGTTTTTCTTTTTTTCTTTTTTTTTTAAAACACAGGACACGTCTGCATAACATCAAGTCTTTCAGACTGCCAACTCACTGATTGCACCGTTTAGGTGACGTCATCCTCCATCATCGGGGCTCGCACAGGTAAATCAAATTCTGCTGAATGGCAGCAGGTCAGTGTGCACTTTAATGCTCTCTGGTTGCACAAAAGAGCTCAAAAGAAATAACGGGAATACCATCTGTAGGTTTGTTACTATAGGCTGGAAATCAATCACGTGCTACAAATAATGACAACAAAGGAGAGACCACACACAAAAAAGGTCCAGTACTGAAATATTTTCAGTTTTAAATGGAAATGGATCGACAAGACCGCTTTCTAAACAGTTTGAGAACCATCAGGGGTGGTTTTTCACATAACTTTTGAATTCACACTGAAAAAATAAAAAATAAAAAAATAAATAATGGGTTTGGTCCATTTGCCTTCACAGCCCAAACAAAAACAGAATATGCATGGAAGCAGAATGAAACCATGTTTTCGAATTGTCTCGGTTCAGCCATTTCATCTGCACAAGTGCTCGATTGTCAGATTTCTCGTCTCATTTGCACAGCACCCTTTTCCAAAACGCATCAGCCACAGAGCTGTGTCTCAACAACTGAAGAACAGCAGCACGCACAGCCTAAGAACGCAGCAGCCACAGCAAAGAAAAAATGTTAACATTATCATCAATAATACAAAATGAATTTTAAATGTAATGTACCATAAACTGCCTGTTTTTGAAAACTAGTAAGATTAATATATCGTATGTAATAAAGCTGCAAGAAAAAAAAAAAAAAAGAAGTGTCTGATGCAAAACTGTGAGAAAGCAATGCCCCGGCGGTGTTATAAGAAGCATAACTGACCGGAAGGCTGGAGGGGCGGCCTTGACCGTCCTCTGGACCAGATTTAGGCTGAGTGGATGGAGGCGCATTGGACTGAAATGAGTCCTGGGATACCTCCTGATAAACAAAAGAACGTGTGCTTAAGTATACTGCCAGAGATACAGAACCACACACAGAGAAAACTCATTAACCAAGATGAATATGAGCCAAGACTAAGATTGGTACCTGCGGAGGAGGAGGAGGAGGAAAGCGCTGATAAGGTGACTGTTGTGCTTGCTGCTGCTGCTGCTGCTGCTGCTGCTGCGGGTTCTGGGGGTAACCTGCAGGCTGCCCTTGTGGGTGCTGGCTGTGTCCTGGTGGCTGCTGTGGATGGGACTGTGATTGCTGTTGCTGCGAGGGTGGCTGCTGGGGCCCCTGTATTGATCCTGGGTAGCTGGACTGGCCTTGCGATCCAGGGTTAGCCTGGGAGTTGGGCTGCTGCGGGGCCTGACTGGGAGGACCCTGCTGCTGGGCGTACGGAGACTGGCCAGACTGTGGGGCTGAAGCTTGAGAATAAGGGGGCTGTGACTGTGGGGGCCCTTGGGATGGGCCTGGCAGTGGCCCCTGGGACTGCGGGGGCATGTGGGGCTGCTGATAAGGTGGCCCTCCCTGGGTATGTGGAGTAGAAGTCTGAGGAGGATGGGGTTGACCTGGGTAAGGTGACTGGCCACCGGGTTGTCCAGGTGGAGGCTGTGAATATGGAGTTTGTTGCTGACTTGGGTGAGGAGCCTGGCTTGGTTGGCCGTAATAGGGTGCCTGGCCCTGAGAGCCATAGCCTCCTGCTCCTTGCTGGCCATAAGATCCCATCTAAACAGAATATACAAACACATAAAGGCCTCAAACACACCAATAGTGATGAGAGATAAAACTGAAGCTTCGGAATGAAAGATAATACCTGTGGACCATACGGCATGCCACCCATGCCTCCAGAGGTCCGGCCTTGCATTCCCACTGGATATCTCTGGGGACCTGGTGGGGCATAACCCTGTCCAGGGTAACCAGGCCCTGGTTGTGGACCTGCTGAAGGCCCTTGCTGTGACTGCTGGCCGTATGGACCGCTTGTTCCATATGGCTGACCCCTCATTTTTCCCATCGGGTCCATGGAACCAGGAGGCTGGACACAACAAGAACAGAGAGTAAAAAAATAAAAAAAATCAGTCGATAACAGCACAACACAGGAAATCAAGTCATCAAATCCTACAAGTTTCAAGCAAACGTCCTCACACAGATAATTGTACTATTACAGCTATAAAATACTTGAGTGAAGTATCTTTCATTTCCATACCTGAAAAGAAAAAAAAAGAAAAGAAAAAGAAACTCCAGCAAACAGGCAAGCTGTGTTTTTTTCCCCCCCACCTTATTTCCCACGGTCATTACCCTGATTTTTTTTTCACCTCACTTTGCCATAGTTTCGGAAGTCAACAGAGCTATATATATATATATATATATATACATATATACTTTCGAATGGAGGGCAGTCTGCCCAATCTTAAACATATCCCAGCTGTGCTCCTGTTTTGAGTCTGGTCCAAGTAGTCCCCCCCTCCCTTTCATTGAAGGCAGTTTGGCTCTGGATGAATGACACAAGAAATGAAGGAAGTAATTTCACAACAGCTGTGGAGACTGAAAACTGTGTATAGTTGTACATAGCCTATAACCTGGCAGATTCAGTAAAAAAAAAAAAGAAAGAAAAAAAGCTGGAAATAAAGGTCACCTAATGGATCCCCTCCTTTACTCACACCCCATCAAAACTGTGTCACACTATAGAAATTAAGCATCCCAAGATGACCTGCTTAAACAAATAAAAGTAGACCCGCGAGCTTCTTTTGGTGAATTCCCACAAGCGCTCCTTGCCGACAAGAGCATCGTCAGGTCAATGGCAACCCCCTCTGTCCAAATAATATACGGGGAAAAAAAGGCCTTATGTGACATTTTGCACATCCAAGATAATCAAGTGAATAAGAGCAGCACATGGCTAATCTGCATAAGACAGAGAGGAAACTCCCTTGGCGGGTGAGAGATGGTGGACTGCCTTCTGATTGGCTTCGGGGGAGGATTGGGGGGAAATTCTCTGCAGTCAAACTTGTGTGGCACGCCAGACACAGCAGCGCCGCGCACACACACATACACATACCCTCTTGGAGAAAGCTCAAATTTGCCTTTTGTGCTACTGTGTGTATTTAAACAAACAAACAAACAAAAAAACAGACGTGTTTACAGCATTAGCTCAAGAATAAAAAAAAAAAAAATAAAAAAATTATATATGGTATGTCAGTAAATAAGAGCACATTTACCCATTATGTGAATTTTACTGTGTTAATGGCGTCTGAATTACATTCAAACACTAAAACAAACCACTTCCAGCACTTTTGTGGTGTAAGAAGCTGCACCCAGAGCCCACAGCAACACATTTCGCATTTTTGGTAAATACTAGCAAACGATGGGAGCAAAATTATAAATCCACACATTATTCAGGTGCCAGTTGCTCCAACAGTGGATGTTTTTGCAAGCAAGAAGTGGAGCTGAGAGGAGGAGAGAAGCAGCAAAAAAAGAAATCTCTGGTGACCCTGTGATGAGTTAATGCTATGTGCTCTTATCAGCAACTGTTGCCTTGCATCACATGTAATTATAAATGGCCATGAGCAGCGGATGAGGAGCCAATCAGATTTCAGCTAGCATGTCAACCCAAGACCAACTATCTCCTGGCTTTGACAGTAGGATTTTACCTCCACAATTCAAATCCCAGTGCAAACTGCAATCTGCTGACTGCATTCAAGTCACTCATAAAAAGCAGGGATGATTGTTTACAGGCGGCGTGCATGCGGGGAAGCCGAGCGGCTTTTCAGCACGGGGAAATTCTTTTTTAATCAATATATGACCCAAACTAACAGTTTTAACCTTTCCCCAGCAAGCAAACTGTGATATTTACGCAATTTAAACAAGACCAAAGCGAGCCATTTTCGCCAACTGTGCGAGGCTCGCTCGACACGAAACGCATTCCTTCCGTCATGGCCACTGAAATACAGTTTCTCGCACAAGAAAACAACACAAGCACGAAAGTATGAGCAACCGCCATAAACTTACACGTATAAGAACACGGTACTCTATCTGTGCACCATCACACAGATGTGTTCGCAGCAAATATTCATTGTAAATTCAGCGCGTAAAAGGAGAAGCAAAGCTCTGAGAGAAAAAACGAACCGTTGCTCTTCAGCGACTATTTTCGCCCCCTTTTCAAAGTCGGGCCTTCTTGGCTTCCCCTGAACCGTCCTTTACATCGTTTCAACAACTTATATCCGCCTCGAGCGACGCTGCTCTGTTGCTAACCAGCTTTATAAATACGTTAAAACAACTCTTATTTAATGGTGTGGTGAAAAGAAAAAAATTACACACAAGAGGCAGCCATTTTAGAGTCTTTGCGAACTAGTATCAGACAATGGCTGGCCTGCTACGTTGTGAACTAGCTAGGAGAAGGGAAGGAGACGTGCTAAAGCTCGTGCCTTGTTCCTGTTATAATGGCTTTTACCTGGGTTCTTGCTAACGGCTGCCCAGCACTTCCAGGGCTCATAGGCGACGGGTGATGGCTCCTTTGTTGCCAAGCCGGATTGCTCCCTCCATACTGACCGCTACTGCCCATGTCTGCTGGTCCCTTGCTAGCTCCTTCTTGGCTACTGTAGTCGTTAGACGGATAGTTTGGATATCCCCGCGTTGAGCTGGGAGAGGTTAGGAGCTTGTTGAGTGTCGGTGTGGATGTAGGTTGAGGATTTCCAATGTTATATCTCTGATTACTGTAAGATCCAGCCATTGCCGTGGGTCCTCCCGCGGGTGGCTGCTGCTTAGCTGGTTGCCCCCCAGCTGTCGGCGCCTGGGCGCTGCGAGGGGAGTTCATGGCGTACGCTTGGCCGGGATACGGAGTCCTGTTCGGGAATGGGTTATAATTGTTAAACTGGTGGTTTGAAAAGCCATGGTCGTGTGAATTATGTTGATAAGGGTCCATCATGTTGCTCGACTGCACGACCGGACCCGCAGCAGCTGCCATGCCAGGGCTTTGTTGTCCGCCATGTTGATGAAAAGGGGCCCGACCGTAGTGCTGACTGTATCCGTACGAAGGTGGAGGAAAAGCGGCGCCGTGGTGATGCACCAAACCGGGGTGGTTATTTCCCTCCGGTCCGACAGAGTCATTCTGGGTATTATTGTTAGCCCTGGGCGGGTTCCCATTCCCGTTCTTCATCTCAGGTTCCCCTCCTCCCCCTACATTTCCACCGTCGGCCCCGTCCTGCAGATCCCCCCTTCCCGGCGATCCGCCGTCCAAGCCCGGCTGCTTTTTGTCTGGCTGCTTCTCTCCCGGAACCGACTCGTCCTTGGCGTCTCGATCCGGCTTTTTGAGTTCGGACGGCGGACTAGTGTTAAGAGTGGCGGCGCTGGCGACCTGAGCGGCCATGATATACCCCCCACCTCTCTCTCCCTCTCTCGGCGAGTCAGTCACAATCAAAAGCTAGCATTGAATATAAATAATTGTTTAGAACCATTTATCCTTGTGCCGATGCATTCCCACCCGTCACACCGGACCGAATCCGGCCTCCATCCTCCCGGTTCCGGTTCCGTAAATGGGTTAGAGAAATGATGGAGGCTCCATACAATGCGTAAAAAAAGCGACAGAAATTGTTGTGGGAGTTGTGTTACTGAGCCCGGGTAGAGGCAGGGAGCGAGCCCAACCAACACGAGGCTCCGCTAGATACAGCCATTTTACTGAGCCGCACAGATGGCCGCAAAACGTGGAGCGGCGCTGTCACAGCGCGGACTGGATTTTTTTGTCTTCAGAAAACCTCACGTTGTCTCTCTCTTTTTTTTCCCCTTCTCCCCCCCCCCCCACAGGTGGAATATTTTCTGCACACGACGAGAGTCCTAATGTGCGCCCAAACTCATAAACAATGCACTTTAAACCAGCCGCCAATCAAGAGGCTGTGTATAGATCACGGGCTGTATAGGCTTGGTAAATACGCGTGTGGGTTTCATGGACTCATCAGTACCCGGGGAAACTAATCAATGCGTAAAAAATATATAATTTTTCCAAGTATTTGCATAAATGTGGGTGCCACAGCTGCGCGCGTAAAGGGCGTTATTACGCACAGCAGGATGCATAAATGCTGCAAACTTTGCACTGCATTCATTTAGCCTGCCTTCCACACACCCAGTTATATTTTCAAGACTTTAAAAGGAAAAAGCTGCAGTGTAACATTCAGCTCATATAAATGCGCCTTTGTGCACTTGGCGTTATTGTGTTTCCCCCGAACAGTGTTTCTGAGTGGTATTTAGGCGAGAAAGGCAGCACACGCACAGGTTTTTCCACAGCAGAAGGAGGAAGCCTTGCAGCAAACGAGACTACCAATGCACATTCCCTTATTCCCTCCCCTGCCTGCTTTGCTCTGCTCTGCTCTCTTCTACCACCCCCTCTCTCCTCTCTGTCTGTCTCTCACTCCAGCAGAAACACTCTCTGCCGAGTGTGGGGGGATGGGCGCGCAGGCTCCAGCTTCCCTCTCTCACCCCACTAACATTGAACTACACCGTTCAGAGGAGGAGGGAGGGAGGAAGGGGAGAAAAATCAGGCAGGCAGACCTTATCTATCAGAAAGAGGATGCATGGACAGTTTCAAAGTCTCCCAAACAGTTACAAAGACGAGCGTTAGAAAAACGTTCGTCCTCTGCTCAGTCAAATGAAGCAGACATTTTTTTTTGGCACACAGTGTGTTTGCGCACAGTGTCGCGCAGGGGTAGGATGGTAATGAAAAGAGTGTGTGCAATGCAGAGGGAGTTTTTTTTGGTAGTAATAATTAAATGCTTATATATTAGACGGTTTAGGAGGCATTTAATAGTTCGGACTGCGTATTGATCACAGTTCAGAATCGGGGTGTAAGTGGGACGACATTGCCTTTCGGTTTCTGTTCTCACTCTCGACACACACGCAAACTGTCTCTTGCTCTCTCTCTCTTTCACACAAACACACGCACACGCACACACACTCGCACCTACCTCTAGGGGGCTTAGAGTGAGGAGTGGAGGTGGGTGGGGGGAGGCAGGAAGTACCACTGAGAGGCATACTTGATCACATGTACAAACATCGAAACACAATTTAACATTCTGCCTGACACACCCCCCTAATGCACACACACACAAACACGTACACCGAGACACGGAGCTTTGCAAGCAAGGACTGTACACATATAATTTCACAGCCACGTCACACCACACAGGGTTAATGCGATTTCCCACACCAGTGCGAGTTCTCAAAGTAGATCACGCTTTATTTCAGTCTGACTTCCAACTTTGCAAGAAAGCGCTGGCACACCAACCCCCACCCCACCCCCCGTGTAAAAGCAGCGTCTATGGGCTCCTTTTTAAGTTGGCAGGGGTACGATTTAAAAAGAAATGTGCGATGTGTAGCTGGGGGAGTGAACTGGGAGTAGGACGGCAAAGCCAGCAACAGTCAGTAGGGAGAAGTTTTAGTTGTATTTCGAAAGACAAGAGGATCTTCCATCCTAGAGACCAGACACAGGGCCAGTTGTGCAGAAACACAGATTTAATGTGGCTTCCTCTCCCCGCCTGACTTAATTTTTTCGGCTCTGGCTGGTTGAAAGACTTGGAGCAGAGTTTTGTGGATCAGGGAGAAGCATTTGCGAGCACTTGTGCCATCTGCTGGTCAAATAGCAGATCCATATATAAAAGGACTCTACTTATGATGCCTTACTTAAGGGCTTTATTGAACCATTTCAGTCTTTGTTATTTTAAAAAAATCATCTCTGAATAATATGCAGTTTTATAAATGTTTATAGGATTATCCACCTTTTCCCTTTACCCTAAAACGCTGCTCAAAACTTCCGTTTTTACTGAGCAGAAAATCGTGCAACTGTTATGAGGCAGCTGAGGCTCTGGAGATTATATTCCATTGCGTGTCATGTTTTTATGCATGCAGGCTTTATCAGACATCTTCCCCACCAGTCCAGTTTGTGTGCATCTGCCATAATTCACACAAAACATTTCATTTTTGCACCCATAATAAGAATAAATGGCCGTGTTCATTACAGTCATGTTGTTGTTTCAGCTCGATGGTCGTGTCAAGGCTACAAGGCTGTTCCTCAAAAACATGGGGTCCCAAGCATGTATCAAACCCAAAGAAAAATGATACTTAATGACTTTATTTGTTATACATTTGTCAAGAAGACATTTCTTTTTTGCCTACAAACAGTACAAAAAAATATGATTACTCAGCCCACACATTTGCTCCCTTTAGGCTTCGTCACTGTGATTCTTTCATGAGGTGTGGTGCGACTGTGAAGCATCTACAGCACCCACATTAGTTCCCGCGTCTCCACTGCTTCTACAGAGAGGCTGAGAAGAATTCAGGCCAAGTGAGATGGATGTTCCCAGGACTCCCTTCATATACTGGTGCTAAAGGGGTGACCGCTTTCGTCCTGTTATTTGAGCTTTTCCATTTACAGCTCCATCATTTCCTCTTCCACAGTCTTTCCACTGGTTTCAACATACCTCTCATGCACCCCGAGAGTACTGGTTGGTTAAACGTTAAGGAAAACCTGACAAACTACACATAAATTGGCTGTTATTTCTGGGCATAAGAAATCCTCTCAATAAAACTGTAAACACTGTGATATTATTATGCTTTTCAGACACCTCCTGTAAATCTTTATATTTGGCATCAAACCAGATGAGTTGCTGTGAGTCACCACAATGATCAGGAAAGGATACGAGTTGAACTGGAAGTCTGCCCCCACAGCAGCTGACATCATGGCCTGCAGATTCCTCTCCTCCAGGTCTCCAAAGCAGTAGCCGTTGGCCTTGTCCACTGCTCGTAAGACCTGAATCATGCTCTCTTTGTCCTGGAAAGAGAAAAGAGAAGTGCTTGATCCGGGGCTTTCCCACAAAGAGAAACTACCCACTGAAAAGAAAAAAAAACAAAACGACTTTGCCCAAAACCTCTATATGCTATTTCTGAAAATCTTTGTATTTATTGCTTCTAAGCAAAATTCACAAGTCTAATTATATCTTACGTGGTTCACGTGTCCTAATTCTCTTTACTTTTTTCCCCCTCAAGTGAGATTCACTTTATAAAGAGGAGGAAAAAGCCTTTTTGAAAATGTATAAGCACAGATTCTTCAGATTTTTCTTTGTGTGTTACGAGGTGTTGTCATAATGACATAAGCAGCACGCGCACACAAAGCAATAAAGCCTCAAACTTCGCTGACCTCTAAGACGCAGAGCTTTGCATTTCTCTCTTTCTCAAAGGCGAAAGCACTTTTATTTTTTGGCTGCTTTAGGCACCGCAAGTGGGTAACCAAGGTAACTAATGGCTGCTTAAACTTAGAGCATGTACAAAGCATGAGTGCCAACCCGCCTCATGTACAACTCGCTGGTGCCACATGCAGTGATGGCACATGGTTTAGACTCCTGTCTCCGTGCACGCACAGGATCAAATCATTCTCCATAAAGAAGCGACGTCAGGGAACGAGTGCAGACGGCCCTCTCCCCCAATCCATCTGCACAAAATTGATCCAACCTTCAATTTGAAATGCTAAAAGCGATTTATGATTTAACGGTTCAAACAATGAAATATGAGGCATGTGACTTTTAGAAACACTTAAAGGGCTAAAGCAAATGAATCGTAACGTCTGGTCAGTATGGAAGCTTTATGACTACTTCAGAAGGAAGTAAAGAAGGAACTCTTGTTTTGCACTCAACATCTCACAGAAGCCTGCAAATAAAGATGCAGATACATTAATTAAGTAATAACAATGAAAATTTGGCGAGTTCACCTTCAAAACGTGGCATTTGCTTTTATGCGTACTCTCTAGAACTTATAGTGGTCCACACAAACTGAATCCATCCATCCACACACTTTCTTAACCACTAATCCAATTCAGGGTTGTGTGGGGCCTGGCACGTATCCCAGCTATCGCTGGGTGGGGTACATCCCGGACAGGTCCCCAGTCTGTGACAGACAATCACTCACACTATATAGCCAGTTTAACCTAATATGTAGGTCTTTGGACTGTGGGAGGACGCTGGAGTACCCGGAGAGAGCCCACACGAGCACAGAGAGAACATGCAAACTGCACACTGAAAAGCTCCAGCTGGCCGTCAGGTTGGAACCAGGAGCCTTTTTGCTGTGAGGCGACAGTGCCACCCCCAAACTGAATCCTGTGGTGTCAGTTCTGGATATCAGTGTAGGAAATGTTTGATGCTGTTAGTCAGTCAACATTAGAGCAGTATATTATACATTCCATTGGTCTTTAACCAGCTAACTCCCCAGTGCAAAGCCTGTGTGATGTTGGCATGTGTGAATAAGGTAGGCAAGCACATGTGAAGCAGACTGAGACTGTGGGAAAGGACAATTGTGGAAATTATTCCCACTAGATTCTCCCAAAACTGCCAGAACTTCATGTGCGAAAGCAGCTTATTTTATTTATTTATTTAATTCACCGAAGCATATTCTAATTTACTGGGAGTTAAAGAGACATTACCGGCTCTTCTTTTACAGTTAACACCAAAAAGCGTTTCAAAAAGCAGCAGTAGTACCTGTACATTGAGAGGGACAAAGGACACAAGGCTGTAATCTTGTACAACCTCTGCCAACTTTTCATTTAGGTGGCGGAATTTTTTAAAGAAGGGGTCTGCAGCCAAGTGATCGAGAAGATAGGTCAGGTCCATGACCTCTGTGTAGAAGTCAAGGTTGAAGGCTGGAAAAGAATACAAGACAAACGTTACCAAGGTTGATGATGAAAAGCAACCAATTGTGAAACTCAACAATTCAGCTGACAATCAATGCCGGTATGGTTTTTTTCTTTCATCCTACTTTCTTACCAGGGAAACAAAGAAATATGATGTGTAAAAACGTCTTTTAATGTCTTAATCCCACTGTTTTAGAACATTTATCCAGCACAAATCAATCTGATTCATCAGATAATCTCTGACTACAGCCTGTAAAATCGGTTTAAAGTAAACCCTTATTAACTCACCCAGCTTGCCATACTGCTCAATCAAGTCCATCTTGGAGAGGACGTTGACATGGGGAAGCTCGACATGCAGCATCGTAGACAGCGAGGTGCACAGCACTGAAATGAACTTGGCTGGATCAGCACAGTAATGCGAGTCCACGAGGTGCACCGCTGTGAGCTAAAAGAGAGGACGGGAGAATGATCAGCCCGAAAAATCATTTTACAATGTTAATATGAATTCACCTTGTTGTGTTAAAGCTGTGTCTACATGATGGCTGTGTGAGTAAGGTAGGAGCTGCAAAGGCTCAGCAGACATGTGATAATTATCTAATGATGAAGCTCACCCTGAAATTCCACTTGGCCAGCTGTGAGAAGATATTCTTCACTGAGTTCTGGTGGGTGTAGAGCTCCACCTGTCCAGGACAGTCAAACAAGAAGTAGCAGTCACTGTACTGTTTCAGCTTCTCCTCCAACCAGTCCAGATTTGCTTCCACGTACTCCATGCAGTAGAGAAGTCCACCATTGGGCCCCAGCTTTAAGCCTTCCATGACATCGTCCAGAGTCACCAGCTCTGAGATATCTACCGCACAGGAATACGGTATCCCTTCATTGGCTGGATCCATGTTCACAACCACCACCTTGCGTCCCAGGTGAGTCAGAAACTCTTGCATCCCTTGGCAGTACGTGGTTTTCCCCGAACCCGGGGGCCCAATAACCACCTGACCGAAGCGCAGGGAGGGCTTCACTTCTGTCTGCTTGGACATGGCTTCAGACTCACATTAGATGGTGCTAGGATGTCTTGTGCAGGGTACCAACATCCAACTGGGGTGTTGGCTGGCGGGGTCACAGTATTTGGTATCAGGAGTTCAGTTTTTCTTCCACCAACTACATTAAAAACTCATTAAACACTAAATAAACTTGGACCTGCCATCCACTCCGGTAAGACAAGACTTGTACAAAGTAGCTATTTAAAGGTTTATGTACGGTAAATTGTAAGTCTACTCAAAACATATGTGCAGTTGCTTAATATAATGTGGACTTTTACTGTAAATTACAGCAATACTGACTGATATTTACCGTTTGCTGGCGCTATATTTACATGCGTATAGAAGTCGCTAACACATGCTAACGCTACTCGGAAGTACATCCGAGTTACGTAACTGGCGTGTCAAAATAAAAGCCGTTTGTTAACATGGCGTGACGTGCAGGAGTAACTTCAGACTACATTTTCTTCTAAATTATCTCATCCTTGCTCACACACCACATTATTCCGTCATTGATATCTTGGTACAATTCATACGTATGTATATAGTTAACATAGGAAAACTAGATTTTGTGTGAGATTGAAAATTAGAGACATATATTTAAAAAGGATTCCATGAGTTTAAAATGGTTTTAATGAAATTTTATTAAAGTCATCTTTGTGGGCCAATGCTGCCACCTGGTTGCCACCCTCTGTACTTCATACTTGTGTTCGGCTGCCGTCTCAGCAAGGTGTCGCCTCTGTCTATGTCTTTGGGTTTATCATACACTGTGGTTATATGATAATCTGTTCTGGCCTTTTTTACAGGATGTAAGACCAATTTCTCTCCATGATACCTGCAAAAAAGAAAAGGAAAAAAACAAAACCCACAGCATCAGCATCACCTGCCGCACATACCAAAGCTTAAAATTATATTAGAAGGTGGCTGTTAAGCTGCATCCACACTGGAAGCAAAGTGAGCGACATTCTGCAATTTCAAGTGACTAAGGGTGAAATAACTGCTGGTGATGGGAAGTGGGTGGGATGTAAGATTAACTTCTTTTAACTTCCTGCATAGGACTGAAACAACTACCAATGCAGTGGTTCCCAAAGTGGGGGGCAGGGGGGCATGGTATGAATAAAAAAAAAAAAAAAGGAATGCTTGGACACTGCTAGCATAATGGACAGGTTTTTGACGGGGGTCCCGCACAAACGCAAAGCAGAAGATGAAGCATCACCAAATATGTTTCCAAACCAAAGACTAGAAAATATGATGAAGCATATCTTGCCTTTGGCTTCACCTGCACAACGGTGGTGCCAAGGTAGGTATCCCCGACAGAATTTGTATCCCCTGCGTCGGGAGCACACGCTGGGCTGTCCAAATCACGGACAAACAGTATCCCACAGTTGTTTATGTCTATAAACCCATTTTGCACAGAGAGGCATTTTTGAAAAATG
>VVHJ01020533.1:7295-21969 GCA_015107715.1 Tylochromis polylepis
TAAAAATATAACAAAAAAAAAAAAAAAAATGCTTTCCCCCCCCCCCCCCCCCCAAAAAAAAAACACCACAAAAAAACCACAAAAAACACAAAACAAATGTACCACTTTTTAAACGCAGGAAGCTATATTAAATTTTTCTTAGAATAATATACCCCCCCAGCTCCATCAATGGCTCTTATTCAGCCTTTAATGCTTGCCTACCCTTGTTTTCTTCCCTCACACATGAAACTGATCAGGAATCAATAACTAATCGGATGAGTAAGCAAAATCAGTAAAGGCACTAGCATCAGTAAACTAATGTTACTAGCACTATTATCATTATTAATATTCATCCCTATGCATCAAGCAAGACAAAGTGCAGAGACGAGAGGTATTAAATTAGCAAAGAAATGTGTAAACCATTTCCTAGCACCACTGGTGTATGGAGTATGGAGTATGATAAAGATTCAGTTTCAGTTGAAACTATTTAAATCCTGACGGGCAGCATTTTAATAGGTGATTAGCAGCTATAAAGATAAATCTCTTGTCTTTCCCCAAACCTCACAACCAGTCAGAGCAGAGGGCTTCCCCTCCCATAGTCTGGTTCTGTCAGAGGTCTCTTCCTGTTAAAAGGGAGTTTTTCCTTTGCCCTGTCATCAAGTTCTTGCTCATAGGGGATCTCCTGATCGATGGGGCTCTCTTCCATATTGTAGGCTAGATCTAAAAATATAAAGCACCTTGAGATGGCTACTGTGAACGGGTGCTACATAAATACGATGAATGAGGTTCTGGCCTTCCGAAATGAATACTTACAATCGTTTCATCATCACATTCGTTGCATTGCATTAACTACATTTAGGCAAACCCGGCTTACATCTGCCTCCCAAAGACTCATTTTGAGCCAAGGGAAAAGAGAAAAAAAAAAAAATAGAAATCTGATAAACAGCACTCATAATTTTCCAGATGGCAAGCAGACCAGACAGCTGTGTCTGTCCCACACACTGTTAAGGCCTTGGTGCAGCACCTCACCTCATCTGCAGCAGGTGGGTGGGGCAAACACGTGCCTGAGATGACCACATTAGAGATATCCGCTCAGTGACATCATAAAGATTCAACGAGAAAAACTGTGAAACTGAGCAGTTGGATCAGTCCAAAGCCCGAGCTTTTGTTTAGAGGGATTACTTGCACATACTAACATTATGATGTAAAACTGAAATACCCATATTAAATATGATCAAAGACGGCTAGGAAAATGCAGTAAGGGTCTTTTTAAACTCTTGTTTGCTTAAAGAATGAATAGCCTCATAAATGAGAGCATCTGTTATTACAGTTACCTCATTTTACACGCAAAAAAATCTTTAACCCTGAAGAGGTTAACGTGTCCATTAGAAAGGAAGTACCTCTTCCCAACACGAAAGTGCTCCGTGCCCAGTGTTTGCGCTCAAAATACAGTCAGAGCTGCTCAGCGTAGAGGCGTAGGTGTTTAGCAGAAACAGAACCGGCCTTTCTGCCTGATGTTGAAAGTGGTACCTCTGCTTCTACTGACAGTGGAAGCTAGTAGATGACCCTTTCTTACAGCCCAACGTGACTGGGCACTGAAGAAGCACAACATCCCATATTGCCATTTCCCTCGCAGGTAAAGTCCCGCTCAGTGCAGCAATAAGAAGAGACGTGTAAAGTGCTCCAGTCGTCGCCCCGCACTCTTCATGCTGCGCCCGATAATAACCACTCCTTACTAATGGCTAGCTAACCCTATCGGGCTAGCGGCTAGCAGCACGTTCCAGCATGGAAGTCCCAAACGGCAAACGGCAGGCTAAAGTGCGGCAGCGGCCTCTGCCGCACTACAAGACTACCGAGGCTTTACATGTATTCTTTAAAGAATACTACCCCAAACACTGAGAAATGTGTATCCAAAATGTATAATTAATAAAGTATACCCACCTGTCTGCTATGTCGAAAGAACCCTCCACCCTCTGACTGCTTCTTCTTCGTGGTTCGTGGAGCTTCTTCTTCTTTGAGGGTTTAACGGTAGCATCCTTAGTGTTACATTACCGCCATCTTTAGGATTTACTTAACTCCTACAACGTCTCACCCTCCCACAGATACTTCAACACTTGCTTTAACTCAAGGCTGACTAATCTTCTGTTTGCCACTATCAAATTGAAGACTGTTTTTGAGGATTGTTTTTTCTGATTTATAGTTTAATTTGTTTACACTGTGTGACTTTAAAAAATATATATTTTATATATATATGTTTAGCCTCAACATTAAAATCATTTATAGGTGTAGTGAATAACAGTGCAACTTCCTGTTGGAAAACCAAGCCCATTTGCCAGTGTGAAAGTACTCCCCTACCCAGCAGCCTCTTCTAGTAAGACAAAAACCAGCCCAGGAGCAATTCGGGGAACACAACAAAGGCCCAAGCCTTTGACCCAGCCTCCAAACACCCCAGACCCTTTATCTGGGAAGACACTCACCCCACAACCCACAAGACCCAAGCAATCTGCTGCTAATGTCCCAATGCCGGACACTGCCCCCCCCACAAACAAACAAAACAAACAGTCAGTCAAACAAGACTCAGTCATTTCAGTCAGTTATGTTTATTTCTCTAAGAAGTAACGAGTCGGAACAATGAAAAAATAGTGCTTGTTGAAAATCCTCCACAGCCCAACGTGTCATGTTCTTCATATTACTACAGTACCATCAGTGTATCACATTCAGCTTGCATCTACACTGAATTTTGTCCGTATATAAGAGATGAGGTGAGGTGGAAGATTTGTGTCAATAGCTACACACACAAACACAGGCGAGTCAAAGTTACACAAAATGAGTCCAAACAGAGGCCATGTGAGTTGAGGCAGAGTGCTAAATACAGGAGTCGAGGCAGATCGATGTTTTACAAATGAATGACACAACAATACATGGAGGATTTTTTTGGTAAACAGTATTAAGTACATAAAATTGATTGAAAAAGAAAACCCACTGTGGCCTGTTGAGTTTGCGCTGCTGTAACAGCCACAGTTTAGCACTAACAGAACGCGTTACATTCTACAGCAACAAAGCAACTTATCAGGTTATAGCAATTCTATCGACTTGTGCACTTCAAAAAAGAACGTCTGAATAAATAAGACACAATGCAGCATGTGCACAGTGTAAAAACATATTTTGGTTTAAATAACGCCCCCCCAAATCCCTACCAAGACCCCAGAGGGCTGAGTCACACATTTAAATAACATTACATTAACGTAATGAAATGTTTCTTCGTCATGTCCCTACCAGCTATGAGTTAGATAATAAAGCAAGATCTAGTCTCACACAAAGAACATGTAACCAACAAACAGTTCAGAGTGAGCACAGTGGCACATTAACACAGAGTAGCAGTACTCGGAGTCAATTACAAGCTTCAAAGGAAACACAATGCTAAACATTTAGCTTCAAACACTACAGGATTGGCAGATCTCAGCAGCGTCAGGTGCAAGATGTGGCTTCTAATGCAGTAATGCCCACAAATAAAAGTGGAACCTCGTTTGGGAGTCTTCTTCTAGGCAGGCCGATTGGGGCAAGGCCAATCAGGAGGCTTCATTTTCCTGAACAGCTTTGTCATGCAGCTCATGAAGAATGGGAATCAGGATTGCTTTCAGTGTTGCATACAGAGACTCGTTCTCCTCTGAGGCAGGGTCCATCTGCAAAGCAAACTGCACTGCATCATGCCCAGTAAAAACTTGCGTAAACATGTTCGGTAAATGCTGTTTGTTAAAGCTCACCTTTGTAAACACTTTAATGGTTTGGTTAAGAAAACTGGTCTCCACTTCTTCAGGCACTGGCAGGAGATGAGCAGCACAGTCGAGGATGCACAGCAAAGTGAGCCGGTGACCCTGTCAAAAGGAAGGAGACCATACTGTACGTCACACTACAGGATCACATAGTGCTGGGTGAGACACTGGATGTGTCAGGATAGCAGTTAAATTATGGCTAATCTGCTAGAGATTATTAATTTTAGCAAGTTTGGCTAGCAAGCTACATCCATAAACTAAGTGCAACGCACAGACACACATATCTATATTATATTATAAGTATTCCCTGCAATGAGGCTACATCTCACAGTAGGGCATTTTACTTTTTACCAGTCTGTTTATTCCATTAGAGACTATAATATAGTGGAGAGGCCCTGTTCAGTAACTGAACTAGCTAAGGCGAAGCGTCTTTAAATGGTGAGTTATAAAAAATCCACCATCTTGTTACTAAGGTGAAAACGATCCATAGATCGCAACACTGTTTTTTAAAACCGGCCTCTAAATATGCTTTTTAATGGCATTAAATTGGCATTTTAACATCCTTTGATGGTGAACGGGAGTTTGCCCAAACAGTCTACATGTGTTTTGAGGATTTAGAAGTATTCAACCGTGTCCCTCGGAGTATTCTGTGGGAGGTGCTTAGGAAGTATGGGGTGTCTGGCCTGTTGTTACAAGCCTTCGGTCCTTATACAACCATTGCAAGACCTTGGTTCACATTGCCGGCAATAAGTCAGACTGGTTCCCGTTGGGTGTTGGACTCTGCCAGGGCTGCCCTTTGTCACTGATTCTGTTACTAATTTTTATGAACAGAATTTCTAGGCGTAGCCTAGTGGCAGAACGTTTCCCCTTGGGTGGTCTCAGAATTTTGTCTCTACTTTTCACAGACAATGTGGTTCTGTTGGCTTCATCGGATGGTGGCCTCCAGCTCACACTGGAGTGGTTCACAGCTGGGGCTTGAGGCAATGGTCCTCAGATAGAAAAAGGTGGAGTACCCACTCCGGGTCAGGGACAAGTTAATGCCCCAAGTCGAGGAGTTGAAGTTCCTCGGGGTCTTGTTCACGAGTGAGAGGGAAGGGGAGCAGGAGATCGATAGACGGACTGGTGCTGCGGCTGCAGCGATGCGGATGCTGTACCGGTCTGTCATGGTGAAAAGAGAGTCTAAAAGCGAAGCTCTCGATTTACTTGTTGATCTACGTCCATACCCTCACCTATGGTCATGACTCTGGGAAGTGACCGAAATAACAAGACTCAGCAAACAGGGAAACACAAACTAGTAATTTAAAATGTGTTTGTGTTGTTGGTGCCTTATGGAGCACGTCCAATCCAATTATCTCAAAAAGACTATGACCAGATTAACGGTACAGACCTTTGACACCACAAGTCTGTGCTTCACTTTTGTGAGTGAACTTCTAGTAGTCTCAACCGTGTTTGTAGTTAAGTACTTTTATGAATGCAAGTTAAGATGAACTAACTTGGCACTCTTCTTGTAGGTGTCGCCTTTTCACAGCAACAACTTAATGATTGCTTGCATGTGACGGGTTTAGGGGACATGTGTAAATTGCAGCTATAACAAAATGACTTGGGTTAGACTTGTTCCAAAGGCTCACAATTTAAACAAACAATACATTTTCATTGTCCTCCTCATAGAGACTTATTGACATGGACCACCCAGTGGAGGTCGAACACTACTCCTGAGCCTTACTGCAGACATTTTTGAATATCTAGTATTGATGTAAGCAAAATTACATTATCAGTTTAATTAAAGGCATCATGGGACTAAAATTGTAATTTTTCAAACCTATTACTGAGTCAAAGGGCCTTGAACAGACGCCTGTTAATGGTTCCATTAACAGACTGGGCACAGTTTTTTACAAACTTTTTTAAAACCAGTTCAGAACTTTCTTTGTTGGGATTTCAAGACATTAAAAAGAACTAATTAAGCCAATTTCATGCTCCATGTTTTCTTTTGTACATTTTACTAGAGTAGCTTTATATTATTCACAGTTAAAAAAAAATTATTTTAATATATACAGTGCAAATATATACGGTGCAACCTTTCACTTCACTCAGCTGTTTAACAAAGTCTGCGATCCCTGTTTTGTTTAGACAGCAATGTTTGGAAGATATTTGACAGTCAACCTTTTCCAGTGAATCGAGGGCGTTCTGTGGGTTTACATCCTTTTCAGTGAGGGCTTTTATATCCTCACTGCTGATGATTGGATCCTTAAGCTGCTCCACCCATGACCACATCAGACTAGATAGGACCAGAGGGTCTCTCTCCTTGCACAGCCTCTCCCATGTTCCCTCTCTGGAGTTCAGCTCCATCTGCACAACACAGAACAGACTGACAATGAAATGACTGAAATGAAGTGCCAGTAAGAGCACAGTTCCAGGTTCAAATCAAACTATGTACAACGTAGTTTTTTTAGTGAAAAATGAGACCTAACTGCACTGTACTGATTCACAGATCAACTCAATGCACATCTCCTATTGTAACGATAGTGTGATTCTAAATACACTGCAAGACAATCTATAATACATGAGACCCAGAGCTGTCAAATGTCAGCTAAAACTGGCAGGTCTGCTAACATATTAAAACTACAAGTCATCTAATGGAGCAAATACCACTGTGACCGGACAAAGTCTGCTAATTCACCCAAACTGCCACGCCTATTAGTTTATTGGCTAACTATCGCTAGATTCAGGGAGCCCGGCTAAGCTATACCTAGCTAGCCTACCTTTACCTTGCTTGCTAACATTATCTCTGACAAAATCACATATGAGTGGAAGTTCCTGTTTGCTAGCATGACAAAATTAGAGCAGCACAGTAGTGCAATGGTTAGCACTGGTGCCTCGAGGTCCTGGAATCTAGTCGGTCACATGTATGTCTTATCACTGTTTTGGCTAATCCTAGCCTGACCTCCGTTCAAACAAAAAGCAACTGACACTGGTTCACTTAAATAGCTGTGGATGTTATTAACAACAATTATGTTTTGAGGTCACACAGAGCTCCTTTAAACAAAGTAGACCTAGCAGTCAACACAAAGGTGGGTATGCCCAAAGCTGTAAAGACAGAGCACTCTTTTCAAAACCCTATTTTTCAAAGCTACTCTCTTCCTCCCGCTGCCAAAAATAACAGAGTAATCCTGGAAGGTTGCTAATCTATCATTCTTCCCTTATGTAAAGAGTCATAGATTGCTTTTCTGGCAATTGCACGAAAAGTAAGAATTTCACCAGAGAGTGTATCAACTATGAGACGGTCCAAAGCTGGACTTTGGGTGGTGCAATTTACAATTTGAGATTGTAATGTTTAGAAAATCTGGTTAAGCAGGTTGGAAATCTGGCTGGAAAATAAGTATAATAATTTAAACAGGTTTTGTATGGCTCCATTTCTACTTGCACAAGTTAGGTGGGGCTCACCTGCCACACTGACACCTTGGAGGTGAGATCCTTGTCTGTCAGTTCCATGGCAAGAGCTTTTGTCACCATGAGCCGTCTGCTCTCTGGTGAGAACTCAGACTGGAGGGTGATAAAAGGAACCTCTGAGAAGTCACTTGCATTTCCACCCACTGACACATTCTCCTCACCAGCTATCAGTTTGCTCTTGACTGATAAGGCAGGCAGTGTGGCATTGCAGTGGGATCTTCTTCTCTCCTCAGAGAAATCTAAAGGCAAACTCTGATGGCCTTCACGGAGCGGTCTTTTTAAAATGGGAGATCCAAGGTCTTCCTTTGTTTCTGTACTGGAGTTCTGATTGTTCTTAAAAATGTTCTGAGTAGAGAGGTTGCAAAATCTGGAAGGATTACGGGCAGTAAGGCTGCTGTGAGACAAGGAATGTTTGATCAGGCAGTTGACTGGTTGGTTGTTCTTCATATTTCCTAAACGATGCTGGCGTTGCCCCAGCTTGTGAAGGACAGAATCGCTGTAGCTCCTGTTTTCGCACAGAGAAGATCTCTGGGGGCTCTCTCCATTCTGCTGCCTCCACAAGGGGTCAAGCTCATTGTCGCTAACGAGAGGCTGATCGTTAGCAAGTCTAGGCTGTATCAGTGCTGGACTAAGAGAATGGGATGAACTACATAGAAGGGGAATCCCTTTCCCCTTCATTTCCTTCCCAAGTTGTTGAAGGGCCTGCTGGGACACTGTCTTCTCTACCTCAGCTGTCAGGTCAGGAATCTCCAACCATTCCTCCTCAATCACCACCTGTCTGTTGGCTGCAATGTCAATTAGCAGCCTGCACACCAGCTGGACAATCTTTGGCACATTCTTCATCTGCCGAGCCTCGTAGCCATGTAGCAGGTGTCGTTGACGGGTGAGATACTGGGACAAAGTAACGGCACTTGCTTTGGGTTCAGCACAGGAGAAGACACTTCGGAGAGGAACCAGGAACTGGGCAAACTCTCTGACACAGAGAAGCTGGCCTCTGGTTTGGATGGAGTTGGGTCTTTTGGCTCGCACAAACAGGATGGCTTGGTCAGCGTTCATACGGGTTGTAAAGACCAAATAACAAGCCAACAACACACCTGAATGATGCAAAATACAAATTATAAAACTGATATATTTATAAAGTACAAATGCAGATTTGAGCAATTCTAAACTGCTCATGTTGCAAACCTGTTCTTCCAAGGCCAGCATGGCAGTGGACAGCCATCTTCCCTTCTTGGACAGCAAATGACATGACTTTTACCATGTCAAGGATTGTAGTCAGGGACGCCACACCATAATCTTTCCATCCAAAATTGTAGTAATATACTGAAAGATAAAAAGCCAGAGAACAGAATCAAAAGCAGTTTTTATTGTTTGTGCAGTACATGGTTGCAAACATTGCACCCCAAATCAGTTGAGTTAATCTATTAAACAAGAGCAGCAATGGCAAGCTGGTGTCAGTTTTATTTGTTTTTTCCTTCCCCCCCAAAACTAGCTTGCTAATTAAAGAAGGTCTTAGTCCCACAGGCCTAGAGATCAGCCAGCAATCCCCTGGCAATTTCTGGTCACTAGGAAGAAATGTGTATTCTCTGACTGGTTGTTAAGTGGTTGCTGGAGGTTTCTTGCTCTTGCTAGTAGGTACTGCACCAAAAACCTTGTGACTGCTTTGGTTGCTAGCAGACTACTGTCGTCACCATGAATCGCATCAAAGCCACTGACTCATCTGCAAACATTCGCAATTTACTCTCCGAGCAGTAGTGAAACAGTATGACAAACCACAAACAGAGAATGTTCACCTTCAAAGTAAAGTGTTTTACCACTGCAACCAACACATTTCAGAAGGTGCATCTTTTACTTTGAAGTTGAATGGTGGCCATGTCCTGTTTGTGCTGCACTTTTCAGAGTTTCACTACCACTTGGCGAATAGTTTGCGAGTGTTTGCAAACTAGTAGGCATTTTACATTCAAATTATTGGAAAACAAGGAAACCTGGTAACAACAAAAACAACGGCAAAGAGGTTTTTTCGATCCAGCACTGTAAACCTCTTTGCAATAGATGTTTTTCTTTTACAACTAGTGGTTCCCAAATACTTACCAGCTGGTATCCAGTCTAGTGTGACTGGTGCAGTCAGCCAGGTTCAATAATAGGGTTGCAAAGCATACAACCTTGAAGTAATTTAGAATAAATAAATCTTGTGCATGAATAGGATTGTAAGTGTTATAAACAGCCCTGTATTATAGAAATTATTTTTTAGATGACCAAATTATTTTGCTACTTATGTTTAGGATCAACATAATTAGTTTTGAATAACTCCCTCAGTCACTGCTGCATTTTCTGCACCAAAGCAGAGCGTGATCTTTCCCTAACATTCCTCGAGAGCTACCTGGGTTGAAAAGTAAACTCTAAAAGTGGAATGCTGTAATAGTTTTGACACTTTTTTCAGGAAAGGTCTTGAGTGGACATGTTTGACCATAAACATGTTTGGCACAAACTTGAATCACTTGAGCTTGTTTTGCAACCACAAGACCTGGGCATCTTGCAGGCATTGAACCAATTATGAGCTCCTCTGTATAGCCGTGTTCTAGAGTCAAATGTGAGGCCATCTGTCCCAAGAAGTCAAGTGTTGCAATGGCCCAGTCAAAGTCCATATCTGAACCCAACTGAGATGCTGCAGCAAGACATGAAGAAAGCTGCGTGTTAAGCAATGCCCGCAAACCACAAGGAACTGAAGCAACGTTGTAAAGAAAAGTGAGCTAAAATTTCTCCACAAAGACATGAAAGAGTAATGAAGTCCTACACAAAATTATTACTTCAAGTTCTTTCTGCTAAGCTACTGATTCATGGGTGCACTTAAGTTTTTCAACCACTGCTTCAGCTTTTGTGCTTGGTTTTTGTTAAATAAATGATGACAGTGTAATTCAGTTTTCCATTTGAAATTTAATTTAAACATTTTAAATCTGAAAAAGAGCCCAAAAAATTATCATTATTTATATAACAAAAAACAAAAATACTTTCTTTTTACAATGTCTCTACATATAAATTCTGATCTGTAAATATTTTGCAGGAAAAACTGCTACAAGTTACCATTTAATTAAACAATATTTTCAAGATTAATGTGTTTCACAGACGCAGAATACATTCATTAAGCACATTTTATTACCTCAAGTTAAAATCATTTTATTGAAATTATGTTTCCTATAAAATATACTGCTACCATTTAAATTCAACTCCTAGAATAATGTGTTGTTAGAGGATCAATCCATTACATGGAATGGCTCTCCTTCCATTATTATTTGGTTAAATATAAACCACTGATTAAAGCTTGGTGGATTTTTAATAACTTGTTGAACTTAAGGCTTTTAACTAAAATTTTTATTGTAGTTGTTGCTGAAAAGCCATTCAAAACACATAAAGGAGCCTTGGTCTTACACTGAGTGACGCATCTTTTCTATATTAAATACAGGAACTATCAACACATCTCACAGACTAGTTTACAGCCATCATTTCCAACGTCTCTGTAAAGATCTTTGACTTTACACAAAGGGAAAATGTTAACATGATACGTGATCAGGTGATTAATAGACTGATAAGATTGTTGCTTTATGTCTTTTCATGAGATTTGTTTCTCAAGGAGTGAAAAACGTTGCACAACAAAGACCGATATTAAGATTACAGCCAAGTGTTTAGACTTGAGACTTTTTACAGATTGTCAAGTAAAACACTCGAGCACTCAAAATGTACGTTTTGATGAGGTGACATAGTCAGAATCTCAGGAGAGCCTATTAGGAAGAAGAAGGAATGAAATAAATCCCTTTGCAATTACTTGGTTACTAGGGACTGGATTATATCCTGCATGTAGGCAAAACACAACACAGATGGTACTGAGGGAAATGTTAAATCTACCTTAGCCTGTCACCTGCTCCACTAACTGCATACCTTGTACTATAACTCAGGCTCAAGGAAACTAAATGTATAATTTTTCCACTATTACTCTCTAGTCACATGGTCTTCTATGTTAAGAATGGTCTTCTCTTAAGAATCTATAAATCTACCTAATCAGGGCTGAACCACTCATTCATTAAGAAAAGAACCCACATCTGTTACTTTTCATTCTACATCCTCACAACATTTTCAATAGCTGCTGGTGCCAAGTACTTCTGTTGCTAGGGCCACTTCCAAAAGGATCCAATCAAAAAGCTACTGACACACAAGTCGGTGCTGTATGAGTAACAGCCCTTTAAAAAGACAGATGGTTTAAACAGAACAAGGAGTATATTAAACTGTCAGTGTCACAATAACAGTGTAATGTTGCAAAAGTCTATCTGAAGTCAATCTGGGGTAGCTGTAGCTCAGGCGGTAGCGCAGGTCACCTCCTAATCAGAAGGTTGGTGGTTCAATCCCCATCTGCCCCCATGCTCAGTCTACATGCCAAATATCCTTGGGCAAGATACTAACCCCAAGCTGCTCTTCAATTGGAGTGTGAATGCTAGACTGAAAGCACTTACATAGGAAAAAAAAAGTGCTTTGGTGATAAAAGCACTAGATAACAACCAGTCCATTTAGTCTTGAGCCACCCCTTATTTCTTTATATTTTGTTAGAAAAATGGGAAACAGGTGCAGCAACTTATTAAAATGAGACCAAACATAAATACAGTAATGCAGTATTAGTGCCATATTGAAATACAGTATATATTTATTTATTAGGGCTGCAGCTATCAATAATTTTAGTAATCGAGTAATCTATCAATTATTCCATCAATTAATCGGATAAGAAATACTTCTGCCTTATTAAAAAGGTCTTTCAGAATGAACTTCTCTTTGGTTTCCATTTTAGAAATTACAATGTTTGACTGCATACAACATCTGTTGATTGCATTAATGTGCCATATTAAAAAAATTTTTTTTAAAGAAAACATTTAACTGCAAAAATATATAAATAATCTCAAGTACAGTCAAAGGTCAAAGTCAATTAAACAACAACCCTCAGGTCAGTGGCTCAGAGTTTTACAGGCCCATTTACATAAAAACCTACAAAGGTTTACAAAACCTACTGAAGGTTTTAATGGTGATCACAGGAACAGCGCTGCTGTTTTGGACACTAGAAACACTTTCACTCAAGCCGAGCTCACCATCTCAGTAACCGCTCCGCCTCTTCACGGCGTGTAAACAGACTCTGGCTCCACCTTAAACTGTGCCAGCGTCATCATGACTGCTGCCGTTGTGTTCGCAGTGTTTTTGTTTAAAACTGGGTCCTGTGCGGAGTTAATGTTGTCAGACTTTTTTTTTTATCCACACGCTGCTCCTAAATATGTTTGTATTGTAGGTCTGTTTTTAGTCGCTAATAAAACACTCACGTTTACATCGTTTAACACATCAACGCGTAACAGAGCCGTGCACTAAACAAAGCATCGAAGCAAAGACTTTGTGTCGAGGATTGTTTATAAACGAATTATTCAAATTATTCGATGAATCGTTGCAGCCCAAAGGCAAAAACACCTTTTTTCTTTGACACACAGTTATGCAGCTTTTCTGTAGCTCTGGGGAGGCCAATCCATGACTGACAGTGATCCGCTGTGTGTTTGTCTATCCAGTTATGCTTTTACTGCACTGGCAGGGTATTTGGCATCATTGTCATGTTAAAAAATAAAGCTGTTGCCAATCAGACACTTTTGCATGGTGGATGAAAATATGACTGTAGTCTTCTACATTCATTATACCATCAATTTTGATACCCAACGCCACGGGCTAAAATGCAGCCCCAAAACCATGACTGAGCCTCCACCATGCTTTAGATGGCTGTAGACACTCATTATTGTACCTTTGTCCTGACCTTCTCTGTCTGTTGACAATAATTTGAACCAAAAACTGAAATTTTTGGTTCATGTATAATTTTCTTGTAATTTGGTATACCTCAACTTGTGCCATTCCATAAAATGGCTTCTTGAAAAAAAAATGGCCACCCTTCCACTAAGACCAGTTCTTCTGGGTCTTCTGTGAACATTAAAAGGCTCAACTGAAAAGCCAGACCCATCTCTCAGGTCAGGTCTTTTAGAGACTTTTTCCTATTGTTTAAAGGTATGACTCTCAGACACTGCTCATCTGCTGTATACATATTTTTTTGGGCCTGAGACTTTCTCCTTTGTCAGGCCAGGAAACTTGTCCAGTTTCTTAAAAACATTTAAGGACACTGCATACTGTGCTGAGATATGCCAAGTTTTCAGCCAGTCGCTCTTTGGGAAGCAATTTGTTGGTAGTAAAATACTATCTGATGACTGTCAAACATATTACCGTTGGAATTTTTCAGGCTGGTAACAACATACCTAAAGATAAAATTTTTTTTAAAGTTGTCTATTATGTGTAGACACAACTTGGGTTTGGTGGCTTTTTATGCTTGAAAAATTCCAAGCAATTCAATTTTATTTATATAATATAAATTGTATTTATATAGCACCAAATCACAGCAACAGTTGCCTCAAGGTGCTTTATATTGTAAGGTAAAGACCCGACAATAATGCAAAGTTTACATTCATAAGTCAGTGTTGAGTTGATTAACAAATAAATGATGAGGTACAAGCACTGGACTGAAAAGTGAAAAGTCTTTGAAAGACGTTCAGAAGGTCTGGTCGACTGTCGCTTAAGACTGTTTAAAAAATTTACAAGAACGTCTGGCTACGTGGAAGCAAAACATAGAATTAGGAATCAGGGGTGGCATAAGAATTTTTCATTGTGTTTTATGATAACAGTAAATAACTGTGTAATTGTTCTTTTCTTGTGCTTTTGTTCAGTATTATTTGTACATGTTTTAATTGACCTATATATTATCTGCTGAAGGAATGGAATTTATATGTGCAGCTTGTTAAGCCACACCTTGCTAACATCACGAATGAAGTCCAGCTGCAAAGATAAGTGTGGTGGACGTTAGGAGTTTTAGAAATCAGGCAGTCAAACAGAAGCTATCCCACAATGATTACCAAAAGGGTATTACCTAAGTCACACAGCTACTTGTGCACACTGTTTTTGGCCATATTTGGGAGAGTTCAGTGTAGTGCTGTGCGATATTACGATATATATCATACTACGATATAAAAATGTCTACCGTACAATAGAGCACTCTATCGTATATATCGTAATTTTAACGTGTAACATGTTCGTTCATTGCACGTTAAAATTACACGTTGTACACTAATGTAATTGCAGCATATGCTACTACTTAGCGGTAGCATTTTACGTAACTCACAAGGTTTACGACACTGACAGAAGAGCATGGACATAAATAACATGGCGGAGATGGAGATTTCCTCCGAAAGTTTAGAGGAGCGCGGGGCCGACAATACAGAGCCCGAGGAGGAACTGGTGGCAAAAAGAGGCTGTCTGGGTTCAATTGTCTGGAAGTGGTTCGGGTTTGCAAAGTCTGACACCGACCAGGCTGTGGTAATATGCAAAACATGCCACCAGCAAGTAGCAAGTAGGGACACAAA
>VVHJ01020542.1:0-15652 GCA_015107715.1 Tylochromis polylepis
TTCTTCATTTTTTTTTCTTTTTTTTTTTATATATAAATTTTTTTTTTTTTTTTTTTTTTTTTTTTTTTTTTTTTTTTTTTTTTTTTTTTTTTTTTTTTTTTTTTTTTTTTTTTTTTTTTTTTTTTAAGTAAAATAGAGTCTCACACCATTTCAGTTTCCAGTTTAGTTTCAGTTAATTATAATAACCGCACTGTTGTTCTTGTGGTTTGTTTGTGCACTGTGAGAGAAAAACAAAAGACACTGTAGTTTCCACTTTTCTGAGTGATTTTACACATAAAAAACAGGCACAGCACGGACATCTTTGGTGTCACATTTTGCCAAATTACACCCTAACAATTTTTTGCCTGGGTGTAAAAACATTCTGATATCTGCCAAACAGGTTTTGTTCATTGACTGGGCAAAATAAAAATGCCTAGACTTCAGTTATGCCTGGCATTTCACAGACTCTTTTCCTGCTGACTAATCATGCTTACAGGAATAGTGGCTCTTCAAAGACTCCACCCCATTAACAGATTAGAGAGTAGGTCAGTCTGGTTCAAAACATTTACTCCATTTGTGTGAAATACATGTTACCAGACAAATAAATTTACCACAGTAAAGAAATTTAGTGACCTGTCTGAAAAAGAAACCGTGCTATAGGATTCCTTCAAGTGACTAAGGTGAAGGATTTGTGTTATGAGCAACTAGGAGCTTGTCGCTCATGAGGAACAGGGAGGAAACAGCATTCCACACGAGTCTGGCATTCCTGTGCCCTGTTCTACAGCACGACTAAATTAAGGGAGAGGGAGGAGGAGGAGGAGGGGGAGATATATAGACCCACAGTGAACCCAAGTCCCATGACAACACAGACAGATGCTAATCTCCAAAATAAACCTCACATATGCACTAAAGAAAAGACAGGTCCTGTAATGAAGCCATGCAAAATTTTTACCAACACCCCCCCCACACACACACAAAAAAAACCCACAAAACAAACAAATCCCTGATCCCTCACAGTCAGGTCTGGCCTTTGCTGGTGTAGACCACAGGATGCTGTGGTCTCCAGGCAACATGGCTCACCTGCAGGGCTAAACAGGGAGTGTCACTCTGTGCAATAAAACAGCAGCAACCAAACACACTCCTGCTGATCTCGGAGACAACATCATGCTTAACACCTATATGCAACACTTGAGCCATAATTGCACACAACATAGACCTTACAATCCAGGAATCACACACATTTATCTGAGAATCAGACACAGTGGAGGAGCGTTCTGGTGGATAGATGGGCATTTAGGTGGGTGGCTTGGCGGTTGAGTTCTTGAGGGGCTTTCAGACCAAAAATAACGAGAAGAGGAAAGAACCGCTTGCCATATTTTTTAACAAAGCAGGGCCTTCGAGCAGGGATGCAGATGGCAGAGTCTTTGACAAAGAAGAGCAAATCCTTTCAAAAGAGGAAAATAACTCAACTGCTCCATCGGGCCTGTGTAATCCTAGTTTCCTGCCAAACAACATGCCTTACACAGGAATCCTGAAGTTAATCTGGAACACAGGAAACCTTGTGTTAGTCTGTGTCGGCAACTCTGCAATAACAATTTTCCTGGCACAACAGTGCAGTGACATTAAAAAATGTTTGTTGTTTTTTTGTTTTGTTTTTAAATCTGAGGTTTTTGTTAAGAAGACCAGCTAAAGTATACATGGTTTACACATTTTAAGCTATGGGTTATCTTTTTTCTTACAGAAAGGCAAGCAAAAATAATGTTAAATTTGTGCTTCAATACACAACCAAGATAAGCCAAATCATTAAGGAAAGAGGAAAACAGATGGCTGCCCTCCAAGACCAGCACAAACAAAAGAATCTAGAGAAAAAAAGAAATAAAAAAGCACTAGGTTAAAAGCTAAAACACAGAAAAATCTCCTGCTAAGTCATGTTTTAAAGAGGTCCATTACCACACTGAGGACCACTTAGTTTTAATTATTTATAGTGATATAAAGACATTGAACTTTTGAAAGCTATAGATAAAAAAAGCACTAAAAATGCATAAATTATGCAGAAATGGTTAACAAATTCTAACAAAACAAAGTGTTTTAATAAGGTGTTTGCCTGTGCTGTAGAAGTCTACTGAAAAGATGGAAAACCATTCTTACAAAGATATTTCCTCATTTGGTATTTTAATGTTATAAAGTAAATTGGGCAGCACGGTGGCACGGTGGTTAGCACTGTTGCCTCACAGCAAGAAGGTCCTGAGTTTAATTCCACCATCAGGCCGGGGTCTTTCTGTGTGGAGTTTGCATGTTCTCCCTGTGTTTGCATGGGTTCACTCTGGGTACTCCGGCTTCCTCCCACAATCCAAAGACATGCAGTTAGTGGGGATAGGTTAATTGGAAACTCTAAATTGCCCATAGATGTGAGTGCGAATGGTTGTCTGTCTGTATGTGTTAGCCCTGCGACAGACTGGTGACCTGTCCAGGGTGTACCCTGCCTCTCGCCCTAAGATAGCTGGGATAGGCTCCAGCCCCCCCATGACCCTGAAAAGGATAAGCGGTAGAGAATGGATGGATGGATGTTATAAAGTGCTTTATAACATATTGGTCTATGGAGCCGAGATGCAGTGAGGGTGAAGGCTACAAATGATTCACATCATTTTCACGCCCATCAAACCATTCAATGTCCTACATGTCCTATGAATGCTGCCATTATAACTCCTGTCAGGAAAGCTTGCTTTAAACCAGGAAAACCTTTGAACACGTTAAATAAACCTCACAAGAGTTTCCCTTAGAGATTGGCTCAGGAGCTTGGATGTTTGGGTAGGGCTCAGAGGAGAGCTGAATTGAGTGGGTCAGGCATCTGACTACAATGGCTCTCAAAGGTGCTCCTGAGGTGTTTCTGGTGCGAGTAGCTCACAGGGAACCTCAAGGAGGACGCAGGACACGGTAGAGACATTACATTTCTCAGTTGACTTGGGAACACCTTGGAGGAAAATCTGCTTAGATGGCTGCCCATCTTTCCATAGTCATCCATCCCGTTCTTCTGCAGGTACACCGAGATGTTCTCAAATCAGCTGAGAGAAACTCCAGCGTGTAATGGGCCACATCCAATAGGACATCCCCAAACCATCTCACCTTGGAGGCAACTACCTTTAACTACTGTTGAAGGTACTTATTGTACATCCTGTGTTTAAAATAAAGCAGAAAGTGAACAAGCAAATACTATAACTTTGTCCAAAAGTATTGTGATGAAAAGATAACAGAAGCTGAAGTTTAACTTGACCAGCACTGTACTTTCATGGAATGTCGTGTACCCCATGATGGTGCTGGTGAGATATTTTTATTTAACCAGGTAAGTCATTAAGCACATGGCTGCGCAAAAAGCACTACAGGAGCAGCTAAAAAGAATAATCAGAACCCTCTGGTAAAATACTGTCCCCTGATGGTGAGAGTTGTTTAATCAGGCAGAGAGTAAAACTGATAAAAATGAACTTTAGCTCATTTTTACTTCTCAGACATCTGAATGTCTGAGAAGTTTGAGAGCAACTAGACCTAAAGCATTTCCGCAAAATGCAGAAATGTTATGCTGTGGAATCCTTCCACAGCATAACAAAACCAGTTGATCCCTTCACTACAGGGGTCAAGGGTTCATGATTTATCTTGGTCTACAGCACACATGCACATATCCCCCCTGTTAGGAGTCACTTTTCTCCAGATCTCTCCAGACTCAATTGTGTACATCTTTTTGTCTGACTCTTCTTCCACATAGGGGACCAGTAAAAACCCCTCTACAACAAGACCCCACTCATCCAGCTGACCCCTGGGACCCTCTGCCACTGTAAGAAACACAGACTATAAAATAAAAGCATCGCCATCAGTTTCTAGTCATACGGTCAATGCGTTCGCAGCCTGAATGAGAGAAAAATAAAGATGTGTTGGTGACTGCTACAGGCTGACACCAATCTGCTGCTGGCACTGACTGACAGCAGACATGCAAACAGTGAAGAACAGACCCAGAAAACACCCCACACTGAGAGCAGATAAGAGAGTAAGATCATTGATAAAGTCACGGAGGTGGGTGTTTTATTGTATATGACTTCATATATAATGATTTTAGCCACAGATATGGAATTAATCTGTGAAATCAGCTGTTGTAGTGTTTGAACAACCTGCTGAGTCTCAAGGCTTTTATATCATGTGAAGGAGGCTCTTGTTTTCAAGCAGCCACACTGCCACCTTCTATTTTCATTTCGGATTAATTAGTTGTAATCGGTTCAGTCAGAATTAATGGAATTGTGTCATTAATTATGTCACGAATTTATGTGAAAATGCCAGTCACAATGTCCAAAACCCAGGAGGGTGATCTGAAGTTAAAAAAAATAAAATAAAATCAGTGCCTCCACCCCTAAGAAGAAGCTGTTCTTTTTTTTCTCCTTAAACAATTACGTGAACATATCAAATGACGCCATTTAAAATTTTATCTTTATATTATGGAAATTTTCCAAGTTACAGGCTGTTTAAGTCCGCAGGGGAAAATGTTGAAATTTTATGCTCTGCACAAAGCTCCATTCCCCATCTCTGGTCTTTTGTCACAGGAAATATTGCTGTTCTCAACGCCGATATGTCACACTGTGCAATGATACTGCTTAACAAGAGACTCAAACAAAAGGTTTAATGCCCTATTTCAGCTTATTTATAGGATATTGTTCTCTGTATGGCCAGTATGATTTGGTTTTTTTCCCCAACAGGTTTAACACATGCTGCCTGCACACAATGTTTTGGGTATATCTTTTAACTGCAGTGCGTTTTTTTAAAAATTAAAATCGTTTGAATTTCAGGTCTTGATGTAAATCCATCCATTCACCATTTTTCTTCACTGCTTATGCAATTTAGGTTTGCAGAGCCTATCCCAGCTTTCATGAGCCAGAGTACCCAGAGAGATCCTACACACAAATACCCCAGATGGCTGGCATGTTTGAATCCCAAACGTTCTTGCTGTGATCCTGTGACAGGCGATGACTGCACCACCGTGCCACCCTCCGACAGACTTAAACTTTGACTTGAGATCTGTGGACACTATTTAAAAATAAGCTTAAGATCCAGCTGTGCAGTATTGTTTTTTTTATCATTTCATCCAAGTGTACCATTTTGATTGTTGTATCTTATTTTG
Organism: Tylochromis polylepis; assembly: GCA_015107715.1. Classification (NCBI taxonomy): domain Eukaryota; kingdom Metazoa; phylum Chordata; class Actinopteri; order Cichliformes; family Cichlidae; genus Tylochromis; species Tylochromis polylepis. The sequence goes on from VVHJ01020542.1 coordinate 5,138, forward strand.
TACTGTACACCAGATTGTGACTTTTGTTGTTGAAAAGCACTAAATAAACTAACTTTACTTACACCATAATAACAGTAATATAAATTTATTTCTGGCAGTCTGTTAACCGATCAAACAATGAACTGTTTCAATTCTGATGTTAAACCACATACTCAGTTTTAGTGAAGACATTCATACAATAAGGTGTATAAAGATGCGTTGTTGTGGTCTTATAAAAACAGTCGGTAAAATGCTTTGACATGACACTACTGCCTAATCTACTATATTGATTTGGTGCATTACTAACTCTAACATCTTTCAGTCCCAACTTCTACAGCAAAAGAAAACAACTCAGATGACATCCTGGCTTAATGCATCCCGATAGCAGAATCATGAGACCATTACACTGCAATCCCTCTTTGGCAGCGTAGCTGAGATTCCTCAGCCGTCGCGTCAGAAATATTTCACATGCCTCGCTCTACGAGATGCCACCCAATAATCAACACACATCACAGAGGTACTGAGGTGTGTCACACAGGTATGGCTGAGGTGACTTGCACGACACGTTTTTCAAGTCTTTGCTAGTCTCCAATCTCTTGACTCCATCAAACAGAGGCAAAGTATAATAGAAACAATGGCGTAATCAATGATTTCCATCATGACAATCAACTGTGAAACTAAATGCTTATTTAGTATGACAGAAACTAAAAGACAATGGCGTTTACCTGCATATGTCATATATCAATGGACAATACACAAATGTGTATTGTTCAGGTCTTGTACTGAAGTCTGTTGACTCGGTTTAGGCTTTCCTTTAGGTAAATCTTAGGTTATCGGGGGTTTTCCTATATAGAAAACATGTCGGCGCCTACCAGAGAGGTTCTGGCATTCCACAGAGGAAACTCACTGAAACTTTGATAAGAATATGTTCAAACAGCATTGTGGTTCTAAGCTTAAAATCGATTTTTCTTCAGCAAATGGCCACAAATAACAGGAAAATGCTGCCAAGTTCAATAATACAGCCTCTTTGCCCCTTTTAGAGCCAGGAAAAACCCTGATATGTTGCAGTTCTGGCTACAGCGTGAACAACAAAAGTTGATAAACTGCTCCAAAACTAGTCAGAAACATTTATGATAGTTGCTGCTGTTTTTAAGGAAGTGAAATTCTAAACCAAAACATTCCCCAGTGCCAGCTCATATGTCCTTTACTGTATCTGATACAGTTATAACCTGATTACAGCTTAATATTTTATGGAACAAAAAAACCCCAAAAAACTTTAGACTTAATGACTTCTTTACTTAAGTTTACTACTATGACTGAGTGAAACAGGTATAACAAGTATTTATAATGAGCTCATCATATCTACATATAAATGTGGTACATGGTTTCGTTGTTATAACTAATACCACATAAGTACTGGATAACAGAGGCTGAAAATAATAGCTTTACATCACATTGTCTAACTGGAAAGGCATGAACATCACTACTTAATTTGGATTTTCAAAGCTCCTCAGTTATTGTGATAGCTCAACAATTGTTAGGATTGTGCATCCCTGAGTGACACAACAGCGGTATTTTAGGACATGTTGTGCTGCAAGAGATAGGAGAAAATAAACGTAAGGACGATCAATAGCAAGACGCCAAATCCTTATCAACTTAGATAGCAACTGTTAGCCCGCTGAGCTGAGAGACTAGCACCAAATCTTTCAAGCTGAGACAGATTTAACTAATTTAAACCACATGACAACTTCGCTGTGTAGCTGAGAAATTTCTCAGATACCACCGAGGCTGACTTTTCGCAGGCGGAGCGCCTGGACAGTGTCACCTGTCCGCCTGCCCAAGTTTACTAAACCTGGTGGTGCCCAACATTAGCCAGCCGTTAGCTGACTATGCTAGTGTTAGCCAGCTTATTAGCCGTCTTTCTAACTGGTGCTAGTAAGTTATTCCCAATTGGATATATTAAATACTAAAAGACGTGGTTATTTCTTACCCTTTGTAGTAAGCTTTCACCCGGACTTGGTGAGAATTCTCGCCAGGGTGGGACATGGTGCCGTCCCGCAACGTCGGCATCATAAGCTCAGCCGTGGACAGTCCGACTCAACGATATCGTCCTTCCTATCTACCTTGCTTCCTACTTTGGCCCGGTACCACGCCCTAAACTCTTGATTTTTATGATCCGTCGACAAACCAAGTGAATACCGAGGCAAATGATGCCAAAAGCTGAGTATTTGCCCTTCTTTGGACAAACAAAAATAACACGTAAAGTATAGAAAAACTTGCGGGGTCCGCCAAACAACTCCCCACTGCAAAGGCCTAACCACGGGCCAGTCCATTATCGGAATCCAACAGGGGGAGCGCATAACTTGGTGTATTCGCTCCAGCCTAAATTGTATCTTGTTAAAACACAAAAACACACAATTTCACATTGATTTATTATTAATAGATTATAACAAACCAGTGGAATGCGGTCAAAAACTCCGAAAGGTCAAATATAACTTTTGGCATCCCTGGTCTGTACCAACTCGAACCTTTTATGTAGGTAAGTGCTGCATTCGTGTTCAAACATTTAAGCTCGGAAAGGAAAGACCCTGGAGACATGTCGCGCATTCAAGGGCATTGGTTTGGAAAGAACAACAAAATTGACCGGTGATAAAAACACGTGCTTTAGAAAAAATCTAATTTTAGAAACGAGTGAGCTGCTGTGATAAAAGGAAGGAGAGTGTAAAATAGTGTGAAATGTTTTATCTTCTTTTAAATATTAGCATATTCTTTTAATTCAACTTAGATGTTTACTGTATTTACAAACAGACTGGGGACAAATAGGTTTTTGGGGGGATTTTTTGCTTTGCTTTTTACATTTTCTTTCAAATTTGTTCTCCATAATACACGTATGAGGACATGTATGAGGCGTGCAGTAGGAGTGACAGATGAGTTTAAGGTTAGGGTTGTCAAGATCTCTCCAGGTTGGGTTGGGCAGGCAGACTCCACCCTCCTGGGGAGGAGTTCTGGATTTCTCGCTCCTCAGCCAGACCACCTGTGCCTCATCAGACCTGTGCATTCTCACAGAGTTCTGTGAAAGTCTCCTGTTGTCTGAATTTCCTTTTTGTGTGAAATAAATCTTTATGGAAAAAGTCTAGAACGGTCTGGATTGGTATTGCTTTTGAGTTCACTAGTTTTGCTCGCCTATCAGGCCTGACAAGGGTGGGGCTACATCAGGGATCAGGTCTGAGCCCCTTCTTGTTTCTGATGCTGATGACAGGTTGATGGAAATTTCTGTGGAATACGTTTGTGATCTGTAGTGAGAGTAGGGAACAGGTGGAAGAGAGCTTATATAGGTGGAGGTATGCTCTGGAGAACAGAGGAATATTGAGTGTCAGGGTTGATTTGTAACAGAAGGATAGCAGCAAGACTGAAAGGAAGGGTTTCCAAAATGATCATGACACCTGCTATGATCTCAGGTTTGAAAATTGTAGCACTGACAAAGACCAACACAATGGTGGCAGAGATGAAGATTTTAAGCTTTTCACTGGGAGTAACAGGATTAGAAAGGAATACATCAGAGGGACCACTCAGGTTGAGTAGTCTGGAGACAAAGTCAGTGAGCTAAGGCCCAGATGGTTGGTGGATGTGCAGAAGGACAGTGGATATATTTGACAAAGTATGCTGAATATGTGGCGCTGTCAGGCAGGAGGAAACAAGGAAGAGCACAGAAGATTCATGGATGTGGTGAAGGAGGACATGCAGAGGGTTGGGGTGATGGATGAGGATGCTAATATCCTAGAGTATGGTTCGTTCTGGTTTTCAAAAGTTAGCAGACTCGTTTCCAAAGCCTGGCTTTCTGGCAACAAAGACTGCAATATGGATCTCCTGCAGAATAGCATCATTCATCAGTTATTCTGATCTTCACCAGACAGACATAGACAGATGGACCAGCAACAAGCGAGATCTGCCATTTTTGCTCTGCACATGTGTATTAGCGTCCTCTTTGATCCTGGGGATTTGAAGTTGATGAGAGTCCTTGGTCAGGAGATTTAGGCAATGTTTGTTTTGTTTTTTTACCCCTTCAAAGGTTAAACATTTCACTTCACCTTGTCTGAAAAATTGAACTTAGATCATTGTATCTTCAGTCTGTGCTCTTAAAAACTGACATATGTTATAACTTGCTATCATTCAAGGTTATTAGACTTTTACAGTCCAGAGAAATGTGCAGGTTCATCAGCTAGTAACAATTCTACATCTAACAAAGCAAGAACCTACTACTAATATAGATATAGCTTTCAAGGAATTCTAAAATTCAAGACTCAAAAGATGGAACAGATACAGAGGACACGGGGAGGAGTGATAAATAACACGAGAAACCAAAAAATAAACTAGGACTCAAATGTAGTGAGAACAAGCTTAAAAAAGAAAAATACAGAAAATACATAATACATAATACATAATTCAGAGACCTAACCTTTGCCCCGAGACCAAGGACCATGACCGCTTGTCTTTATTAAAAAAGTAAAAAGTGAACCAACTGTACTTAAAAAGAAGAAAACTAACTTTGTTTTACTCACAGGTCAGGCATGTGCAGCACATACCCATCATGTATGTTATTGAGTGACAGAACAATGAATTCATGAGACCACGTGGTCATGTGATATAACAATGATATTACTGATAAACAGGGGGACAACACATCTTATCACGAGCCTACAGTTTAAATTCATTCATTCTAATTTTGTAACTAAAACAAAAAGCCTTTGATCATCAGGCATCGTCTCTCCTCTGTGGCTGTGGAAGGTCCTCCCGCACTGCGAGCGGTGCTGTGCCGAAGCTTTTTTTTGTATTTATCATCATATGCTGCCTGCTTCGCAGCACACCGCATGATTTTTTAAAATCACCATTTTAAACAGTGCTGACAGCTTCATGACTGGGACGCTGTGTCGGGATATGGTCAGCTCCTGATGGCCCATGTCTTCCAAAACCAGGCAAGTATCGCCGACAAGAGGTGGATGGTTGTGCATGCATAATGCGCAGTGTGAGGGGCAGAGCGGCTGGGGGTGACATCCAGATGTGCTGGATGTAGTCTGTGAAGGTTCACAGACTGGACATTAAATATCAGGATTATGCGATGGTTCAGGGGTTGTCGAGGAAATCCTTCACGCGTTTACTAATCTGCAGCGAAGATCAATCAGCAAAAAATAATCAATATTCTGCGGCTACAGGCGTGATATATACAACCCACCTTACTGTATTATTATTATTATTATTATTATTATACTCTTAAATTATTCCAGAGGTGTGCGTGCCACCCGACCTCACACAAGATTTTAAAAACTCAATTATGTGAAGTATTTCCATTTAAATGCATGTTCAGGGGCTCTTGGTGATAATGGTAAATATTACTATTATTAACTCTATTGTTCTGTTATTGTTTGTTTACCTAATTTAATAAGTGTCAGAATTATATGTTTAATTTCAAGTCCAAGTTTAGTTTTGTTCACCTGGTTTTATTTTATTTTATTTCATTTTTAATTCAAGAAGAGCCCTCTATGAGGTAGGGTATCTATGATATCTATTATTTGTGTGAGTTTATTTGATTTAATTTGTATGTTTCTTGAGGTAAAACTGCCATAAATGATTTAAAATTATATTTGGCTATTTTAAAAGAAAGTGAATTTATAATTTCATTTAAAACTTGTCACTCTACTGCAAGTCATAAAAAATTAAAGATGAGAGGGAAGGGTTCAGTTTTGACATATTAAAATATATTCAATTCAAGCTTATTTTCCAGTCCCACACCCTGAACAGTCATCTCAAAGCTCTTATTCCAGAGGTGTGTAAGGTAAAAACACAACAGTATTTAAAACAACAACAACAACAACAACAACAAAAATCAAGCAACCCCCAGTGAGCAAGCATTTTTCAACAGTGGGAAGGAAAAACTCAATTTTAACAGGAAGAAACCTCCTGCAGAACCAAGCTCAGGGAGGGGCAGCCATTCACTGTGACCGGTTGGTGGGATGACGCGAAAGAGAAAAAAGGAAGCGGACATGGTGAGAAAAGGACAAAACACAGACCCACAGGGAGAGAGGAGACAAACTTTAATGACAGTGTATAAAACACGTGTGGAGTGAAAATAGTGGGAATATTTTCACATAGAAAATTATATTTTCACACTTTCTACACTGGCTCCTGTCTGTTCGTTTTTTGTTTTTTTTTGTCTGAACTCGCTTTCCTGGACTGTCTTAACTGAAGGCATTTATAGATGATTCAGACAAAGTTGCAGATGTTACTTCATGTCCTTTTTTTGTTTTTATCTCCACAGATTTCCTGATATTGATTCTGTGTGTAATCTGGGACATGGACAGGCGCAGCCCAGGAGACAGACAGGCAGACACCAGTAAGACAGTAACCATTGCATCATCATCATCATCATCATCTGTCGTCACCATGGCAACAGCCAGTTCCAGCGCCCAGCCGCCCTCTACCTCCCTCAACATCATCCCACCAGACAGGCAAGCAGTCCAGGTAATAGACTGCACCTGCGACCGACATATGTGTGTGTGTGTGTGTGTGTGTGTGTGTGTGTGTGTGTGTGTGTGTGTGTGTGTGTGTGTGTGTGTGTGTGTATATGTGTGTGTGTGTGAGTGACTCATTTTGAAAGTTTTAGTTTCACTTCACAGGTAAAGAGTCAGGGTAATAAACAGGAAGCTCCTTACAGTCCCTACACAGGGTGTGCTTGACAAGCAAAAAGTCCAAGTTGTAGGCAGTACCTGTAACTGTTTAATTTTTCAAAACACAGTCAAGGTTGTAGGCAGTACCTAGTATTTCTGTAAAGCGCACACAGACGACTTGATTTAAAGGTGATCCAGGTAATGAACAGTACCACTAACCTCAGTATACATTTATTATATTGATGTACTGAATACTGGTTGTCTATTGACTGTCGATTGTCAAGCTATCAGGTATTACTTTTACGACAGTCCAGGGATTAAACAATATTAGTAACTATGCATTATAATATACACACTGTATTGTCAAAAATATTAACTCATCCATTCAAATCATTGAATTCACCTGTTCTAATCACTTTCGTGGCCACAGGTGTATAAAAATCAAACACCTGGCATGCAGACTACTTCTACAAACATTTGTGGAAGATCAGGTGGCTCCAGTCCCCTCATGAAATTTCCTCGTTACTAAATATTCCACAGTCAATCGTTAGTGGTATTATAACAAAGTTTGTGGCCTTCAGTAAAATCTGAAGGCCACAAACTTCATGAGGCCTTCAGAGCAGCTCAATAGCAGTGCGTAGAGAGTTTCATGGAATGGGTTTCCATGGCAGCTGCATTCAAATCTTACATCACCAAGCACAATGCAAAGTGTCTCATGTGGTGGTGTAAAGCACGCCACCACTGGACTCTAAAGCAGTGGAGACGTCATCTCTGGAGTGACGAATCACGCTTCTCCGTCTGGCAATCTGGCCATCCAGTATCAGTGTCTGACCTCACAAATGCACTTCAGGAAAAATTGCCAAAGATTCCCACAAACACTCCTAAACCTTGTGGAAAGCTTTCCCTGGAGACTTGAAGCTGTTATAGCTGCAAAGGGTGGGCCAACATCATAATAAACCCTATGGATTTAGATGAGAGTCACTCAAGTTCATACGTGTGTAATGGCAGACGAGTGAATGCGTTTGGCAATATAGTGTATTTGAACAGATGATTAGATTTTGTTGTTAAAGGAGATAAATAGCCTTGTAAGGCATTCAGCTAATCTGAAGAAAATGTACATTGTGTGATCCAACAGGTGATCCAACATGCCATGCACAGACCTCAGAGCATGGCGGCCCAGTACCTGCATCAGATGTACGCAGCCCAGCAGCAGCACTTCATGCTGCAGACAGCAGCCCTGCAGCAGCACCAGCATCCCACACATCTGCAGAGTCTGGCCGCCATCCAGCAGGTCGGGTGGTGTCTGTCTGTGTGCTGTGTGTCTGTGTGAGGATCAAGAGTGGAAAATAAAACGTGTTCTCACTGCTTTTCAGACTTCAGTCTGTCAGAGGTCACCTTCTTCTTCTACAGGCAGTTTGGTTCAGACTGCGGGTGTTTCCCAAAACTCGGTAAGCGCTTAAGTGCGTTCTCACTCTGAGCACAAATACACACCTGAGCATATTTAGTTTTTGTCACAGCTTTCACCATGCTGCCCCTCATCCAGATCACTTTACCAGCATCTCCAGTGACTGCGAGACTGATCGGTCGAACTCAGACATCCACTGCCGGCGCAGCCACAATATCCCAGCAGGCCATGCTTCTAGGAAACAGACCGGCCAGCTGTAACCAAGCTCAGATGTTCCTTCGAACTCAGATGGTAGAAACCTTTTCATCTTTGATCTCAAGCTGCATTCATGCTGCTTTTCTGTGTTGCCATTTTGACTGCATGAGCGACATTTTCTGGCTGATTTTTAACCAACATGGCATCTGAGCTTCCCTGTTGCTTCTATCCTTGCCAGCTGATTCTAACTCCTGCAGCCACAGTAGCTGCAATTCAGTCAGACCTCCCCACTGTGACCTCCTGCTCCTCATTACCTACCTCCTCTCAGGTACAATCATGCCACAATGCTGCACAATTATGCGCCTCAGGCTGTTACAGACCTTACAGTGGACCTATTATGCTCATTTCAGGCTCCATGTTATTGTCCTCAGACTCTTTTGCAGTAGCTTTGTGGGATTCAGTTAAGAAATAGTCCTTATTTGCTTCATACTGGGCCTGGGTGCTGCTCTCCACTCTCCCTGTGAGCCAGGTGCTGATAAAGGTTCGCACATCACTGCCTGCAGCTTTAAAGTTACTTTCTTCTAATTCACTGCCCCTCTTGATCTCATCATTAAGGCTATCCCTCCCCTCTTTGACATCATAGAGAGTTTTTTTTTTTTAACGTTGCATACATTATTTAGATCATAATATAAGGAACAGCAGAATAGGTCTACTATTTCTGTATTTATTTACATGATGTCAGTGTGTTAGGACAAGGTACAGCACTGGCTCTTTACTCCATGACTAGAAACTTTTAATAACTGCGAAGACTAACTGCTAACCTCTCATATTCGGTGCAGAATCTGGCTCTGCGTGCCCATTTGCCAGGAGCTCTGGCTACAGCCCACAGCGTCATCTTAAAGCCTTCCACTGAGTCCCAGGCCCTGCCTACAGCCGCCTCTTTGTCCAAGACTCCAGTCTGTGGGCTGAAGAGCACCCAACTGACTGATGGCTCAACAGAAACAACACCATCTGATGCTGCCCCGTTGGTGTCAGGACCCCAGATTATAACCCCACGTGAGTTTGTGTCTTCCAGGGTTTGAGATAAGTGCAAGTGTAAGAGGCCAAAGACAAACTTAGGGTGGACACTTGGTTTTGGTTTGATACAAGCCATGCAGCAAGCATACTGATGTTCATGTAATGCAGATGTTTGCTTATTTTGTCAGGTTAAGTTTTTAATGACAGCTCACCTCCTGGTTTTTATTTTCCTCATGCTCCCTCTGCAGCCTATCCTCCAGTGCAAACCCACACTCTAGTCAAACAGCAGCAGTCCTGTCCAGTAGGCCAGCAGGTGGCGCACCACCAGCTCATCGTCCACCAGGCCACAGGAGGAGCTCCCAGCAGCAGACAGTTGCAGCCAATTGCCCTCAGAGTAGCACCCCGAGATACCCACTCCAATCCTCTTCCTCTGTCGGTTAAAAGACTAACAGCCTCCAGCACCCACTCACAACTACAAAACAAGCCCCCAGCCCCATCTTCTTCTTCTTCCTCCCCATTAGTCACCAGCGTGCTTGCATCATCACCTCAGATTTCAGTCCCAGCTGCTGCCATTCAGCCTCAGCCACCTCCTCTGGTGGCTGCGCCACAGCGTCGGACATCATTCCCACAGAGCCAGCAGCCTCCGCCTCCGCCTCCTCCTCTGATTCTCCCCAGGCTACCCCAGAACCCCCCGGCGTCCCTCCACAGGGTGTCCCTGCACTCGGTCCGGGCTTTGGCTGTCCAGTCAGGACAGGTGCTGCTAACGGAGCGGGAGCTGCCTGTGGCGGAGGCTCTGGTCCAGATGCCCTACCAGAACCTGCCACCTCCTCAGACGGTGGCTGTTGATCTGAAAGTGCATCCAGTCAAACACAACGAAACTCCACCCGTGAGTCAGCACGTCCCACTTTGAAGAGCTCCTGAGTGGATTATGAGTTGGTTTGACTGAGGTTTTGTTTTGGTTTGATTTTCAGTTGGGGCAAAAGTGCAACGTGAACAGGCTGAGCTCAGAGGAGAGGAAAGATCCTCCAAGTTCAGAACAAGACGGAACCACTACGCCACCCAAGCAAAATGGTTCAGGTACAGAATTATTCAATTAACAGGATAATCTGCCTCCGTGAAACCCCCCTCACCCCCCACCCCGCATTCTTTATGCTTTTTATTGTGTAGCAGTGATGGGTTCACCCTCCATCACCCCCAGCCACTTGGTGATCAGATCACCACAGGTGGAGAAGTCCTCCCAGCTCATGACCACTGACA
>VVHJ01020545.1:2419-19243 GCA_015107715.1 Tylochromis polylepis
TTCTTATTACGTATTTATTCATTTTGTGTTAAATAGGCCTATATTAAAAAAAAAAAAGGAAAAAAAAACAGAATTAAGCAGATGCTCCAATTTCATGTCAAACGTGTTTCATCATGAAATATCACACAGTTAAGTTAATAAGGACATAATAATGAGTCCTCATTAACTTTGAGATAATTAGCTGTAGTCTAGTAGCGTTAGTCATAATCTAGTGATATTATTTCTGTGGACTTAATTAGGGTTCTGATGCAACAGAATACAATCACTGCAGGGACAAAACAGGCCTGATTCGTTTCCATGAACACCGAGTCGCTATTTCAGTAAAATCATTGAAGATCTCTCATAAGAGGAAAACAAACACTGGAAACCATTTGTACAGTTGGACCTTAATTTCTAATAATAATAAGAGCAGCATACAACATGTCAACGATTTGGCTCGGACGTGAAAATTAGGAAGGCGTGGCCAGAAATCAAAGTAGCGGAGTTTCCAGGGTGGGCTGTGTGCGTCCTGCTCGTAGTTACGGCAGCGGAGTGTGTCAGTGGGACCGGGGCACTGCGCGTCGGACAGCAGAAGCTGGATAAAGCGCACCGGCTCTGCGCATGTATTTGCTAATTTTTCTTCAAAGTGTTGAATTCCGCGGCGCCTCTTATCGGATGCTGGATGCAACACCTTCCCGTGTCAAGAATACACGTCTGACGGACAAACCATGGACAGTTTAGGGAGCCGTTGCAAGATTGTGGTGGTCGGGGATACGCAATGTGGGAAAACTGCGCTCCTGCACGTTTTTGCCAAGGACTGCTACCCAGAGGTAGGTCCAGCAAGAAAAAAAAGTCTAAAGTTAGGTCTTTCTGTAGAGGAGGGAACCGCGGAGTTTATGAATAACTACAGCACTGGCATTTAAATGTAACATTCTTCTCGGCAGCTCAGTTTCAGCACTAATCCGGCAGGTTACATCCACCTGTCTAAACGCAGTAATGCTCAAAGAAGAGACGGAGAAAGAACTGTAGAGCAGACATGAAATAAAGGAGTGTAAAATGACTAAATGAACTGTAGTGTCTCCAAAACAGGCTCCACAACTTTAAGGCTTTGTCTTTGATGTGTTTCTATACATAATATCGCCGAAAGCATTTGTGGCAGCCCAGCTGTGAAATGTGTCTGCCTTTATTTTATTTGTCAGCTGCATCGTTTCAAATGTCATACTCTCAGCAGTCTAATCACAGTCACTATAAACAGAGGCTTATTATGCCCCTCTTCATTGGGTAACTAAAATAAATCTCTTATTTTCAGAACTATGTGCCCACAGTGTTTGAAAACTACACAGCCAGTTTTGAAATAGAGAAGCACCGGATTGAACTGAATATGTGGGACACGTCAGGTAAGACTATTTCACGTCTGTGTCTGTGCTGTGTCTTAGAGGCTGACATCAAATTAATCGTCTCCTAGCCCTGCCGTGGTGCCTGTCCCTGGGTGCGACAGGGTGGCGATGCCTCCAACTCCCTCTCCAACTTTTTCAGCAGTCATCGCTTTGACAAATTGCTTTGACCCAGCCAACTCGAGATGTCTTTTGTTTTTAGACTATTTTTTTTTCCAACTTACGACATCTGCTATTGCTGGAAACTTTATTGCCAGCCATGTCTCTCTGTGTCTTGTGTTTGCATTCCTTCATGAGTTGTCCACTGTGTGCGGCTGCCTCTTCTCATGATCTAGCCCAGGGTCAGGCAACTGTGGGGAGGAGAGAGGGGTTATGGCGTGGATAATTCAGACAGGATGGGCCTGAAGGGACCAGTAACTGCTATAACCATTTAAGAGCTTTCCTCAGATTTAGATGGATGCAGCAATTGGCTGACATACTGGCTAGTACTGGGCTAGTCTTTGTCTGCTCGTTTGATTAAGTTTCCCCATTTCACACATTTTCAGACATGCCGTCCAGATTTATATAAAGTCTTGTTTCCTTTGGATATTTTGTTAAGTAATTTGCTGACAAATCATTAATGAATGGACTTCATTCCTCAACCCTGTGAGAAATTAATTAATTAATTACATTTATTTTCAACTTCATACACATTCATTACTTTCAGGGGCTTTCTAACTTTAATTCTGCAGTCATTAAAATGTCGTATTTGAACATGCTGATGTGCTCTGAATAACAGCCTCAGTGATATCAGTGTAAAAGTGTTATTGTTCCATAGAAAGGAATCTGCATGTCAGCAGTGTTGTTGAATCACAATGGAACTTTCTCCAAAAACAAATCATCTTTATTTCAGTGGTGTATGACCAGGCTGTAGGACTCCTGCATAAGAAGCCAGGATCTAGCTCTGTCTTGTCAGTACGGTTAGATTTACAGCTATGTGCATCTGAGATGCTGCATGTCATAGTCATCTCATGCCAGAGGCTCTTGCCAGTTATCTGACCAGTGACGTGGCTCAGTAGTTATAGCAGTGTGTATGGGATCCCTCCAGAGGGAATTCTTTTATGTTACCATAAACATTCCCAAACCTAAGGCTCTCTTGGGAGAGACTATGAGAGCATTTTTATGTTACAAGACCAGTCAGCCAGAGAATGTTGTTTTTTTCTTGAACCTCATGTCAGCCCCAGAGAGTAAATCTGCTTGAGCCTGTCAGTCAGGGGTTCGAGGTCCTCTCAGGCCCAGGGCTACAACTTAGAAGAGTTCCTTATCTCTCAGCTGTAAGAGTCTAATGTGGGAATGTTGTTCTTCTGTCCGTCTTTAAAAGCCTAAAGCACCTTTGGCAGTTTTAGACGTTAATCTTCAATCAGGAGCCGCCCACCCTACAACAAACATGACGCCACCCAGCCCACAGGGCAAATGTGTGTGTGTGTGTGTGTGTGATTGTTTGCCTATGTGCTTCTGTGTGTGTGCACATTCAGAGGTCCTTGTGTGGTCTGCCATTATTCACTGATTCACGGCAAACACAGATGTTCATATTTTCTCTCAACAAGAAAAATAATTAGCTCACACTTAGGTGGAAAAGGCTTTCATCTGAAGAAAATAGCATGTCTCCCATCGTTCCTTTATTTGAATCTGATTTTTTTTTTTTTTATTGCTTCACCCTCTCTCCTCCTACGGCTCCCATTCTCATGCTCTGCTTTAATTTTCTTTTATGTACCATAAGCACCGTCGCCAGCAGTTCAGTGCAGGACTCTCTTGGGTCACACAATCATTTATCATTTATCACTGATCAAGTATTTCAGACTTTATCAGTTAATTTCAACAAAATCACAGTGATCAGTGCTATCAGATGTCTCGACATGCTTGGCATACAGTCATCTTTGGTGAAGTTTGACCTGTGAATTCACTCTGTGGGGCTCTTGCAAGGTCTTGACAAAGCTGACCTTAAAAGGAACAGACAATGAAAGACCAATAGCGGGTAAACACATGCCGTTATCTGTACAGGTGCAACTACAATCCACTGGACATTTTCATTTTGACCTAATGTTTGGATCAATCAATTTTCCTGTTGCTCTCAATTTTTTCCACCCCATTTATACACACACTATTGTCTCACTTTCAGCCTCTTCTCATAAACTTTTGTCTCTCTTTTAATTGCTGCTGTAGTCTGCCTGCTGTGGCCGGGCTCAGTTCACAAAACATTATTGATTGCCGTTTGAGGCGAGGCTATTTAAACAACTTGCTTCTCGCCTGTTTCACATTTCTCCAGTAAGGTTAAATGGATATAACCATTTAGAAATGCTCCCAATATTCACTCTTGCGTGGCGTGGAAGTCAACCACTGATTCACTTGGTCATCATTATTTCAGTTCTTCCATAAGGTCTCATCTTTGCAGGATGGGTGAGAACAAAGGTAAGCTGTTTATCTAATTGAGGTCATCACTTCCTGTAAATCTGTATGTTTGTGCATGTGTGATTTTTAATGGAACTCCCTAAACATATGGGTATTTTAAGAAGTATTAAGCAGAAACAGGGAGGTCAGACAGCTTATGGGAATCAGAGGGCAACCTTCAGCTGTACTTTGTATTCTTCCCTGCATTCGGCTCTAGACCATCTGGAGAATTAAATCAATTAGGGGGTGATTGAATGGAATTCAAAAGAGAAAATTAAAAAAAGAAAATAAACACACTATATTTGGATAAACGTGTGTCCGTGTTACATGACATAGTGATAGATGGTGTAGTTGGTTTCATCAGTGCATGTATCTGTTTTTTTTTAAAATTTACTTTAAAAGCAACATAAGCTGTCAAATGGTCAAAATGTCAGCGTGGGTTGGTGATAACTTATCAGAGATCATTAGTGATAACTGTTGATGCTCGTGGGCCTCTTTGGTAGTCAGCGAGTCAGGAGTTTTTACTGAGCCTGAGGCAATGAGGCACTCATCCTCTCTTCCCATTATGGTAAAGATGCCTGAGAAAGATTTCCTGTAGCTTTGGCCTGAGAGTAATACTTCACCAAGAGGTGTGCATGCTGTTTCTTAAAAGTCCAATTCATGACAGGTCGGGTTTTCCCAAAGTTCCCACAGCAGTACCTTCACGTCTGTTTGTGTTTCTTTTCACAGCTGTCTCTCTAATGCCTGACCCGATTCTCACATGAAGCCCAACACTTTTAAGTGGCAATCCACAGGCATCTTGTTTTCCTTTCTTCTTTTGCTGGCATCTTTGGTACTATTCGCTCATGCTGTGGTGTTATTTTGCAACTTACTTCCTCGAGCTCACTTGTCATTCAGATCTTGTCTTCATCACTTTTAACCTGAGAAGTTCCATAGATGAAATTTCCGAGCTTCTGTTGATTTTTCTTTGTCGGATCAGCAATGTTGTCTATAGTTTCCGATTCCAAGCACATTGTTCTTTCTCTGTTTATTTCCAAACAAAGTTCTGTTGCTGCTGGGAACTTGAAGCACATCACTCGCTGTGCTGTGGAGGATTTTTTTTCCTGCAACAGACCTGCCTGACTCTGGGTGTTCACAACAAAATATATAAATGCTTTGTTGAACTGATTTCAGTTTGAAGCAGTGCTGTGCAGCAAAGACAGGAAGCAGGAACTGATCTATATGAAAATGTCACAGATTGTTAATCTACACCTGGATAACAGACTCTTAAATTAAATTACCACTCTTATGAGCTTCCGAGCCCCTAACCTCTAATGAGTATTCCACAGATGAAGTTGTGTGCTTTCTCATTAAAAAGCTTCCATGTGTTTTCACAGTCAGAGGTGTGATTGTTTTTGACTTGAGAGACACTAACAAGTGTGTAACACCACTCCCAGTGCCAGCGCTACCTTAGTCACAGTCTGCCTGTCTCCCTCCTCTCATACCAACTTTCCAACATTCCTCGTGTCTTTATGCTCTTTAAACTCCACATACTCGGTGCAGTGGACTGGTAGGACATCCAGCGGCCTGTGAAAACATTCCGAGTTCAGTGGGTTTTGCATTCCTCAACACTTTCCGCTTGATTAATATTTAATGGACAATGAATGAACTACAATCACACCACAGAGCAGATATAAAAATCAACGGACTCTCCTCTGCACTCAAACCTATGGCTCACTGGAGGTGGAGGATGCTCAGAATGTTCTATCAGACCTGATATTATCTGAGTAGGAACTATGCTGATCACTAGAGATAACTTTGTCTGCTCTTGGCTTGTATAGTCTTTCAGCTCGCCCTCTCTGAATTACTACTGCAGGACTCAACATTAAATAATTAAATACATACATTCTTAGATTTCTTCACATTCCTCTGAACAAGTTCCAATTTTAGCTGCTCTATAGGTGGTTGGACTTGCTGGAAAGTAGCTGCATATTTAACCGCAGACTGTAAATACGCCTTTTGTTTATTTTTGTCAACACCCTGACGGGAGGATGACGACATCATTTCAAACACTGCTCACAAACCTGAATGTATGCACAGAGCTCAAACCGTAAAGTTGTTCATACCCTTTGCCAAACCAGCCCAGGGCAATAGCTGCCTAAACGAAAACACGTTTTGATGATGCACAGAAAGCTGGAAGGCACTCACCTGCACTGGGAACTGGTTCCAACTTGACAGTTTCAGGTAATGAGTAAACAGAAGAAGTGCAAGGCTGGTGAAATACTGTAACCTAAAATAACTGTTTGTGTCTCTAATTAAGCAAAAGGAGTTTGGAAAGTCTGGTTTCACATACAAGTTTTTGCTCACACACAGCATACAGCATGACAATTATCTTTTATATTATTTCAATTTTTAAAGAAGTTATTGAAATGGTTACAAAATAGTTAATTCCTATGAACAGATATTTGCATAATATGTAGAATCTGGAGCAAAAGACCAGATCTTTTGATTTTTTTCCCCACTAATAGCCTGTCTTTATTCCGCGTTCTGGTCACCCATCAAGCTTTAAAACTACCATTCACTGTTTTGTTAATTGCTTTAAATTTATTTGCATTTTTGAAAAACGGATATAAAAAGAAGCTGTAACCTGGACGTTCACTGGCTATGCCAGAAGAGCCCGAGAACCAGCTGTTACGAAAAGACTATTTGCATTTTCTCAGATATTCAGTTTACTATCATGTGAGACAAGAAAAGTAACAAATTGTCACGTTTTGATAAGTGATAAAATTGTTTTATGCCATGAAAGTTGCATAGAGTCATCGGCTGGCGTGTTGGTCAGTATTCTACTTTAGTCCAGCTGACTAATTTTGGATGAATTCAACGACGGCATGCACCATCCCTGGTGGATGAATCCCTATGATTCCCCCAGTGATCCCTTGATTTATACTGAACGTGGTCAACATGATTTTCAGTTTAATATCTCAAACTGATGGTTGCAGGGTGTAGTGGTTAACACATTCACCTTTGGGACAAGGAGGAAGCACAAATCCAGCATCAGAGGCCCACAAGCAAGTGATTGTGTCAGGAAGGACATCCAATTTAAATCCTGCATCAACTCAAACATGCAGATCCATGTGCTGTGTTGCCCACTTGGGAAATAAGGGATCAGATGAAAGTACTTACTTACATGACCTTAATTAGAGATATTAGTCTGAGACTAATATTTTTTTGTCTCAGCAAGATGAACAAGATAAACAGTGTTTAAGCTTATTACAAACACATTCATTTTGACTTTGTAAGCATTATAGTGTTTAGCAGAGCACCTCAGTGCCTAAGTATGACATCAAAGAGCTACCCAGCAAACATTTGAACTCTAAACAACCATTGGCTGATGTTTTTTGTTGTTTTCTATGTTCAAAATGTTCCAAAATTAAAGTTTAACTGATGTTGTGCACCAATGTGCACTGGCATCAATGGGTTTATCACGCTGACATCAGGGACAGAGAGGCAATGGTTGTAACAGTCTGACCGTGTAACAGATGAGACAGAACTCAGATGTACATAAATGTAAATGGCTTAAAAATGCTGTTAATTATTTATGTATGTTAAAATGCCCCGAGTAGACCGCTATTCTACATGGAAACAATGTCAACATCTGTCTGTCTATGTTTCACTTTTTTCAGGATGATGATGTCAGGGTTTCAACTATGTTTGCTGAGCACAAACATGGCTGCAGACTCTAGATAAAGCATAACAATCCATCTTAGGTGTAACTCTGGATATTTTGTTTGTAGAAAAGAATCCACATTTCAAGTTTACTTGCTATTTTCCTTTTCATGGAAGCACGGTTGGCACAGTTTGGAACAAAACACTGGATTTGTGACTGGCCTGTTGGAATTTTGCAAAGGTTGTAAATAGATTTTGGTCTTTATACCTCCAAGTCAATTCTATTTAATTGAGTTTTATTTATAGAATGCCATTTCACAACAACAGCTGCCTCAAGACACTTTCTGGTGTAAGGTAAAGACCCTTGACAGTCTCCATACACAGATACTGAAATGCCTGTGAGGGTATTTTTGGAGCGAGGGTCTATCACTCAGTCCTTTAGGGCTTCTTGAGCTTGATAACAGAATGTATCTTCTGGCTCCTTTATGTCAACCACATGATTTTAATTTTGGGATGAGCCTGCAGTCTTTTTGGTAATAAACTTAGCAGATAAACCTGCAAAACAAACAAAAAACCCCTGTTAATTATAATACTATATCTTAGAAATAGAGAGGTAGGTGTCCCTCATGTTGTAAATAACTGAGAGAAATTTAGACTAATCTTTGCTTCCTTTTTCTTATTCGTCTGTTAAAACGAACACCTCTAAACTTTTTGAAAAATGATGGCCTCATGCATAGTGCTTCACTCCATTGCACCGTGACTTTGTGAGTGGGTTTGTAGACAGTCGCTTGAAGACAGCTGGCACTCCTGGCTTCTGGGCTAGATGCCTCGATTCTTGTGCAGGCAAGCAGCACTTTGTGAATCATAGTTAGATTGTATCAAGGAATCAATAATCAGTGGCTCTCTTTACATTAAAGGAAGTGTGGGAGAAGATTAAGGAAGCTAAAATAGAACAAGAGAGGGTAATTGTTTTGGAGCTGAATTCAAGCATCTTTATCTGTGCGCTATCTGTTTATCCCCCCTCTTTCTATTCAGCTGTCGATGTTCTCCATCTCTGACTGCCCATTAGTCAAGACATCAATGCGTTGGGGTCACTAGTAGTTAGGAACGTGTTAAGCATATTCCTACCCATTTTTACATGCATACAAAAACACCTCGAGTAGTCCACATGTCCATCTGCCCAGCACTTCTGGCAGGTCCCAGAGGATATAGCTTCCCAGTCCTTATGACCTTCAGTGAGAGGAACCTGTGAATGTGCCCATGGATACAGCTATACGCTAAGACTCATCA
The DNA here is from genome assembly GCA_015107715.1 of Tylochromis polylepis. Lineage (NCBI taxonomy): Eukaryota > Metazoa > Chordata > Actinopteri > Cichliformes > Cichlidae > Tylochromis > Tylochromis polylepis. The sequence continues at coordinate 11,155 of VVHJ01020545.1, forward strand.
GCACACGCTCCTTCACTGCATCTCAGCCTCCGTGAACTGTCAGCTTAGTGTGGAGCACCAAGCAAAAGTGTATAATCTGCTTAAATAATATGTCCACTGCTGAACAGTACTGCACACTGCTGATAGGCTGCATATGGCTTTTACTTAGCACATTTTTACAATGACATATTAGCTAAGTACAGTGATAAGTTAGTAGGCACTGAACATTCACTGGATAGAATTAAAAGGAGTCTTTAGAGTCTTAAAGCTTTTGATGAGTTCATACCGACTCTTAAAGCCTTGCCACGCTGTGCTACTGACAGAAAAGGCTTAAGCTATTGTAATGACAGATGCACAAAAAAAAGTGATAAAATTTTGATTGCAGCTATTTTACTAAAAATGACACAGAATTAAAGGGAGGTGGAGTGCGACATGAGAATATATTAATATTAATAGTGTTGATGCATATTATTTTCATTGGTTGATAGAACTGGTAATGTTAGACAATACTTATAAATGATAAGACCTATAAATAAGCCTTTAAAAAAAAAGATTATATCAAGTACAACAAATATCACATAGCATATTTATAGTAAACAATATTGCCTAAACCATATGACAAATCACATAACTAATATTACAGGTGGTTATTTAAACCATATATGTACAGGTAGTTTTGCATGCTACATATTGTGTTGCGAATTGAAATCCACATAAACATGACTTATAAATAGGCCTGTCCTTTGTAGTTTTTCTCAACTAATGGTAAGATGTTTTATTTCTTATGTCTAATTATTGTCATATCGGTCTTCTGTGAAGCACTTTAAACTGCAATAATCTGGATAAAAGGTAATATACAAACAGGTGATTGATAATATGAAGAAATACTTAAATATGCTAGTTGTCCTCCTTTCCTGTTACTTGTGTATGCATAAGAGGACACAGGCAAAACACATTTCCTATTACCGGTTATTGCTATTCTGTCGATTGACAGTCGAAGCCAGTGAGGGCAGTAAAGAAGACAATGAGCAGGTACAGCTATTTTATTTGAAAAGAAAATGCATTTGACACTTTTGTTAGATGTGGCAAATGAAATATTTTTGTAAGAAACAATTTAATTTTGTGTACCTGGTCAACCTAGATGTGGATCCTGTGACTTCATTTAACTTGAAGCCTCAACATCCGATTAACTGAACCACAAATTGTGCTGCCTAATGCATCATGATTGCAAACTGCAACAGCAATAGTCTTTGTTCATCGTTATCTATTAGCTCTCAATGAAATACAATTCAGTGGTAAAGACCCTGCAAAGATAAACAGAAAACCCCATCAATCAGACGACCCCTGTATGAGGAAGCACTTGGCAACAGTGGAAAAGAAAAACTTTCAAGACTTTGTGTGTTAGGAGAAGGATTTCAAATTCAATTCTGGACTTAAAAGAGAGCCAATGAAGAGAAGCCAATATAGGAGAAATATGCTCTCTCTTTCTAGTCCCTGTCAGTACTCTTGCTGCAGCATTTTTGATCAACTGAAGGTTTTTTAGGGAGTTTTTAGGACAGCCTGATTATAATAATCCAGCCTAGAAGTAATAAATGCATGAACTAGTTTTTCAGCATCACTCTGAGACAGGATATTTCTAATTTTAGAGCTACTGTGTAAATGCAAGAAAACAGTCCCACATAATTGTGTAATATGCGCACTGTAGGAAATATCCCAGTCAAAAATGACTCCAAGATTCCTCACAGTGTTACTGGAGGCAAGGTAATGCCTTCCAGAGTAAGTATCTGGTTAAACACAATAAAAAGATGCAATAACCTCAGTTTTATCTGAATTTAGGAAATTAGAGGCCATCCAGGACTTTATGCCTTTAAGACATTTCTGCAGTTTAACTAATTGGTGTGTAACTTCTGGCTTCATGGATAGATAAAGCTGGGTATCATCTGCATAGCAATGAAAATGCTATATCCCTTATAATGATACTGCCTAGGGGAAACATGTATAATGCAAACAGAACTGGTCTTAGCACAGAACCCCATGGAACTCCATAGTTAACCTTAGTGTGTGAGCAAGACTCTCCATTTACATTAACAAATTGGAGTCTCTTAAATAGATATGGTTCAAACCACTGCAGCGCAGTATCTCTAATACCATGGCATGCTCTACACTCCGTAAAAATATTATGGTGAATGGTATTAAATGCACAGAGATGAGTAAACTGTCACTAAAGCTGTTTCTGCACTGTGATGGGCTCTGAAACCTGACTGAAACTCTTCAAATAAGCCATTCCTCTGCAAATGATCAACTGGCTCTTTTACAACTGCTCTTTCAAGAATTTTTGAGATAAAAGGAAGGTTGGAGATTGGCGTATAATTAGCTGAGACAGTTGAGTCAAGTGATGGCTTTTTAAGTAATGGTTTAATTACTGCCACCTTAAAGGCCTGTGGTACATAGCCCAGTTATAGAGATAGATTGATCATATTTAAGATTGAAGCATTAATTAATGGTAGGACTTCTATGAGCAGTCTTGTAGGAATGGGATCTGATTGATAGTTTGGGGGAAGTAATTACCAATGTTAGCTCAGAAAAATGAATTGGAGAGAGAGTCTAAAAAAATATCAGTTGTATTGAAAATACCTGTGCATAATGATATGTCTGAGATGGTTATGAGTATTTGTTTTTCTCTAATGGTTAAAGTTTTATTTGTGAAGAAATTCATTAAGTCATTGCTAGTTAAGGTTAAAGGAATGCTTGGCTAAACAGAGCTCAGACTTTTTGTCAGCCTGGCTACAGTGCTTAAAGAAACCTAGGGTTGTTGTTGTTTTCAATCAGTGATGAAAAGTAAGATTTCCTAGCTTTATAGAAGGCTTTTTTATATAGCAACAAATTCTTTTTCCAGGCTAAATGAAGATTTTTCTTAATTAGTGAGATGCCATTTCCTCTCCAACTTATGAGTTATCTGCTTTAAGGTGCACTGTTTCTGTCTCTATTTTAGTCTGTACCAGCTTCTGAGGGAAATATCTGGTATTTAGGCTGAAATGCTCCACTACTGCATGTTTAACTGTGTCAGGAGCTTTGCAGACAGACAGATGTGGGCTGAACAGCTAAACAATGAACTGAAACTTGTCTCATAAAGTTCATTGCTGTGCGTGGTGCCTTTCATATTGTTCCATTATTTTTATGTTGCAATTTGATACATTTTAGTAGAGCAGCAATAGCAGATTTAACTAAATTAAGATTAGTTTTCTGATACTCTTTCTGATATTTCTGTTTTAAAAAAGAAAGCAAACAATATATAGAAAAAAGAAATGAATCATGGATATTGTATGACTGAGTGACGATGGGAATAACTACAGCTTTGACACTTTAATCTTAATGTTTCTTAGCTGACCAGAGACATAATGGGTGCTGTCGAAGGGCACACAGGCAGCAGCTGGGGCACAATGAGACTGAAAAGTGCATCTGCTGCCTCAATCAGTAGTCAAAGAGGTTGGGGGAATGAGAGCTTGAAGTGACTAGAAAGAATAGTGGGTGTGTTTGCCATAAGACCAGGTTGTGAGAGCAGGAAGTGTTCACTAGATTGACAACTAGGAAAAGGAATCAGAGGGAGCGAAAAAGGAGAAGTATACATCTGTGCTTTTCCCACGTCCAACCATCAACCCAGTCACCACAGTCACCACAGCCTTGTGTTTTAAGGCTTGTCTGTGGCACTCTGGGGACCTGACCCATTCCTTGGGGAAACAGACACACAAATGCCACCTATTTTCAAACTACTGTAGCCTCTCTAAACAGTTAGCTACACATACATATGGCAATATGAAACAGTCATTATGGATTTATTGCAGTGCTTGTGTCGGTTGATTCTGTTTACTCTGTAATTCTCTCAATTCTGTAACCGTCATTGACCCAAATTAAAAGGATGCAGCTGTGACAGATATACGCTGCCTGTGCAAAAGAGACCAGTGCAAGATTTCATTGTCAAAGATTTGCCTCGATATCGGTTGTGACCCTTAGTGTTCATTCAATTTCTTCCTTTAACCCCATTCTAACAATTGTATCTCTTAGAAATCAACTCTCCGAACACACTTTCAAGGTGAAATGATGCCTGTCAAGGGTTTATTGTATTAAACAAGGTAAAATTACACTCGCATCATTAGGTGTTCCTTGTTTAACTACTCGTTAACACAAATATCTAATCAGCCAGTGACATGCCAGCAACCAATGTTTCTGGGTATGTAGACATTTTCAGAATGACCTGTTGAAGTTCAAACTGAGCATCAGAATGGGGAAGAAAGGCGATTTAAGTGACTTTGAATGTGGCATGGTTGACAGGCTGGTCTAAGGATTTCTGAAATCTACTGGGATTTTCTCATACAATTCTGAGAGTTTACAGAGAATGGTTTGAAAAAGAGAAAATATCCAGTGAGTGGCAGTTCTGAGTGAGAATGCCCTGTTCATGCCAGAGGTCAGAGGTGAATAGCCAGAATGCTTCCAGCTAATAGGAAAGCAAAAATAACTCAAATAACCACTCGTTATAATCAAAGTACGCAAAAGAGCATCTCTGAACACACAACACATCAAACCTTGAACCAGATAGGCTACAGCAGCTGAAGATCACACCTGATGCCATTCTTCTCAGCTAAGAACAGAAAACTGAAGGTACAAGTTGCACAGGAAGACTGGAAAAATGTTGTCTTTGTTGTTGCTGACCATGTCTACCTTTTATGACACAGTGTACCCATGTTCTTATGACTACTTCCAGCAGGATAACGTGCCATGTCACAAATGATCTCAAACTGGTTTCTTAAACGTGACAGTGAATTAACTGTATTAAATGGGTTCCACAGTCACCAGATCTCACCCCAATAGAGTATCTTTTGGATGTGGTGGAATGGGAGAGTCACATCAAGGATGATAAATTTGCGTTAACTGTAAGACGATCAGGTCAACATGGACCAAATTCTCTGACGAACGGTTCTGGCAGCTTGTTGAATTTATGCCATAAAGAGGATCCAACTCTGTGTTATAACTCATGTATAACTAATGAAGTGGCCAGGCAGTGTATAAAACAGCACCAATAATATGAATATTACTAGTATTAGCCAATAATATTACCAAATCCACTTAGTAAAGTTGATTCAGTACTAGAGGTTGGCGCTTAAATATTTATACACTCATAAAACACCTTTATATCATCATAATGCACTCTACCTGCGCCCATCTCTCATCAGCAGCACATACACATTGCTGTCTTGTCTTATACTTCACTGCACCCCCTCAGTCTGTGCACCTCAGTCTTTTCCAGAAGGTGATTGGCTGTGTCGGCATTATCCTTAAAGGGATGGTGAGTGAATACAGAAAGGGGAGTAAAAATGTCTTTTTTAATGTCCTCCATCACTCGTTGTAAGTGTCTGGCCACACAAAAGAATCCAGTGACACACCGGGAAATTATTGATCATAGTATAAGTTACTTCAAGGGCATATTGAGATGACCAGGTGAATTGGAGCTTTCTTACTTGAAAATGTAAGCTTATGTATATGTATGTGTTATTATTGATGCCCAAATATGCTTTGACCATTAAGATTGGTTAAAGGCATCATTTTGCCCATTATATATTCTCACAGAGGAAATTATGTTCTTCTTAGTCATTAATTTAACAAATACACAACAGATGATAATTCTATTAAAACTTTTTTGGGCTGCTAATTTTGCTTGTTTAATCTTATCCGGTAACAGTAAAAATTAATTACGCTTAATACATATTTATGCAGGTTTTAATTAAATGTCTCACAAGAATGTAATATAAAACAAAGTAGGGGTGCATGTTTTATTTAAAAATTGTAATGACTTAAAAAAAAAATCACTGTGTAACCTGGAGAAGTAATAGCATTACAGTAATATCTACCACCCCTCCAGCACTGTTCATGTGGGACACAAACTAATCCACCCTGACATTGAACCAGGCGCTTGCTCCTATTCAAGCTGCAGCAGCGGCAGGAGCAGCAGTGAATGCCTGCGTCATTCAGTCAGATGGGAAATCCACCCAGAGAACCATGGCTCTGTGTGTTTTCACCCAGTCCACTCCCCTCTGCTGAGTGCAACTGTACCCGATTCCGCCCCAGCTTTGATCAATTCACTTCAAACAGCCACACTGACTGGTTCTGCTTCTCCTAAAGCTAACTCTCAGTCCCGATGGCCCTCCACCTCCAGAGGAGCAAAACCCTCTCAGCATCCGTCTGGAACCCATCCGAGCGTAAGGGGATACACAGAGAGAGGCCATATTTCACCTCCATCCGTCACCTCCCACCTGTACCTCACTCACGGACACTCAACAGATCCCATCATTTATGAATGACTTTATTTATAAACAAGATCCAGCCCGCTCTTTTTCTCGCTGCTGCTACTTTTGTGGAAGTGAAATTGCACTTGAAGTAGTGTCGGGTCTATCTGTTGGCCTCCTGGGGGGGTTGCATGCGGGGGGGATAGCTGAATGATAGAGATGCATTTGGATGGCTGTGCAGCAGAGGAAGTGGAGCAGAGGATCCCCCTTTTTCACTCAAGTTTTCCTTTCATGTATGTGTGGTTGTAGCTGCTGACTGAATATTCTCACCTCTGCTTTCTTATCAGACTGACAGCTGTGGACAGAGAAACCGCAGTCAGTGTTATTACAAAGTTTGAATGAAAAGCTTCAAGATGGGGCACAAATTCCGAAAGGAGAGTATGAAACTCAAAGGTGTAGAGGAGTGGGAATAAAGGATGTGATCACTCCTTTTTTACAGGTGAAAAGGAATATAAAGACATGAATTTCAATACTGTGTATGTGTGTGTGTGTGTAAGAGAGAGAGAGGTGATTTGTGAGCAGGGCTGAGAACTTTTCAGAGCCGATTTCATTGTGGCATGGCAGTCCCCAGTGCTCAAAGAATTGGGTGTCAGTGGGTGATGCTGGCAACGTCGGCAGATAACTTGAGACGACTTGGAGACTTCTCACAGACTGTCATAATCGGTGCTTTAAAACAAAACACCTTCTCCGTCCTCACCAGATGGAGGTGGTGTTAAGGTGGTACAGACTCGGAGAACTGCTGCCACTGGGGTTTAAGCCAACTTTTTTCAAACCATTTCTAACCTTGAGTCAAGTGATGATGGACGTACCCACCATGATGTCACACACTGGTTTTAGAAGGCTCAGCATTAGCATTTTGGCACCATCATGTTTGCACGGTCAGAAGTGACCATGTCTGGTAGGCTTGGCTAACAAACTTAAATACCTGCCAATTAGTGCTAAGTAATTTACAATCCCTCACTACAACTGTACTGGGAACACAGTCCTCCACAAAGCAAGCCATAAAAATTGCATTAAATATGCTCCAAAAGGCTTTAACACCACAGTCCCAGTAGGCAGTTCGAGTTCTGTGACTGGAATTAAGGAGAGGTGAAGCCTAGTAGACAGCTGCTGCCTCACCAGCCCGTGTCAGCATCCACCTGCCGGGTAGATCAGCCCTGGTGTTTGCCACTTAGTTTAAACTAGTGTGTATAATCTGTAAGGAGTGAATGCCTCTTTTATTTTTTGTGCAGCATAGGGCTTGGTGTTGAGTTTCATTTCCTGGATGAATGGGTGGATTTGTGGTCGAGCTCTGTGTGTTGACAAACTTGATTAAATAAGCGGGTTATCTATTAAGTATTGTGCTGAGTGACTGTGAAATTATCTTTTAAATTCCAAAATTTGCACAAGAGTTTTAACCATGTAGTTAAAATGTACACACTATGGCAAAATTAACATTATATTGATTTTTTTCCCTTTCTTTTTTACAGACTGCACACATTTCCAAAGCCAAATATTTTGCTATATTTTGGTTAGAAAATCACCAATTTGATTTTATAACTAATGTTTTATTTTGTTTTATCTCATTCTTTAGGTCCTTTTTTTAAAATCAGTGTTTAAAAATTGCAATCCTGCAAGCTAATGATCCTTGTGAAAAATCACTCCTCCTCTAAGATTCTTCTTTATCTAAATGTTCAAGTTGAGCCTACAAAAGCAAAACAAAAAGATGGATCTATGTTGGAGATATTAAAACCAGCTTTTTGTTTGAGCCGTGAAATGACTGTGTATGAAAA